>PVJC01007168.1:0-19857 GCA_004026665.1 Murina feae
CCCCAGGCACACCGTCAGGGCTTGGAGCAGGCACCCCCTCTATGTTGATCTCTCAGACTCTTGCTGGGTGCAGCCTGCCTCCCAAGCTTGCCTACTGCCCATCTTCCTCCAGCCACCAGAAAGCAGGGAAAACCCCGCCTCATGGTCAGGCCAGCCTTTTCCTGCTCCCTGATCCCCGGAAGGGCCCTGGGAAGCCGCCAAGCAGGCCACCAACTCTTTCCCACTCACCCGTCCCCTGCTGCCTTTCTTTCCCCCTTCCCGGTGCCGCCAAGGGGTCTTGGGGAGCTGCCAAGCAGGACCCCGGCCCCTGCAGCCTTGCTTTCCCGCTCCCTGATGCCCCTCAAAGGGCCTGGGCAGCCACCAAGCAGGCCACCAGCCCCTTGCTGCCTCTTTCCCATCACGGGTCCTCGGTCCTGCGCTGTCCCGCCCTGCAGCCGCTCTGTGCACTCGGGAGGCCCCTCAGCCCGGCCTGTGCCCTCTCGCAGTCTGGGACCCCTCAGGGGATGCCCACCTGCTGGCGTGCCTGACCAGCCTGGGTGAGGGGCTTTCAGGCTGCCCACAGCTCCCATTGCCCAACGTCCCAGCAAGGTCGGCTGGACACAGGTTCTGGAGTTTTTTCTCCTATAATTGATACTGTTCCTTGAAGGCCTGGGGTAATTGATACACTGTTCCTTTAAGGCGGCCTTCTAACTAACTGAAGCCTCCTGTGCTTCACCTCGCAGAGTCTATAATGAGACAATTGTTACTTTTACTGGTTAGGCCGGAGCTGCTCTTTCCTTCAGCTCCGGAGGATTCTATGATTGTTACAATGTTTCAAAAAGCTGTGTTTCGCTAGAGGCAGTTTAATCGGAGCTGAGCTGAAGGGCGCAGCTTCACTTTCACTCCTGCCTCAATGGAAAGGGCTGTTTACTCAGGTCCGGGAGTGGCGGCCGCCATGTTGGCTGGGCTAATTTGCATACAGCCGCTCTGATTGGCTGGTGGGCATGGCTTACCCTGTCTCGGAGAAACGGTTAATTTTAATATTTCGCTTTTATTAGTTTAGATATATATATATATATATATATATATATATATATATATATACACACACACACACACACACACACACACACATATATACTAGTATATTTAATTATATATATTAGTATATATATATACACACACACACATATATACTAGTGTGTGTATATATATATATATATATATATCAGTCAAAATGAAAAGCATTAAACAGAATATGGATTTAAATAAAATACTGAAGTAAACAGGATATTTGTTCTGTTGAAAAAAATCTTACACCAGAATAAGATTAAAATTCATGAACATTTTAAAATATATATATTTTATTGATTTTTTAAAGAGAGGAAGGGAGAGGTATAGAGAGAAACATCGATGAGAGAGAAACATCAATCAGCTGCCTCCTGCACACCTCCTACTGGGGATGTGCCCACAACCAAGGTACATGCCCTTGGCTGGAATCGAACCTGGGACCCTTCAATCTGCAGGCCAATGCTCTATCCATTGAGCCAAACTGGTTAGGGTGGAAATTCATGAACATTTATACAACTAGCAGAATCTTATATAATAAAATAGTAATATGCAAATTAGGTGTCAATCCATGACAAAGATGGCTGCCCCCATGGCCACAAGATGGCCTCCCCCATAGCCACAAGATGGCGGCACCCATAACCACACCCTGTCTAATAAAAAAGTAATATGCAAATTAGGCATCACTGCATCATAAAGATGGCCTCCCCCATAGCCACAAGATGGCGGCACCCATAGCCACATCCTGTCTAATAAAAAAGTAATATGCAAATTAGGCATCACTGCATCACAAAGATGGCTGCCCCAATAGCTACAAGATGGCGGCGCCCAGTCTGGCTCAGCTCCACCACTGAAATGGTCAGACCTGTTAGCCAGGCAGGTGGCGGGGGAAGCAGGGGGCCCGAGGGGCGGAAAAGATGATCAGAGGGTGCTGGGGGTTCTCTGCCCAGGCCAGAGGCCTTCACTAGAGGCCTCAGGCCTGGGCAAGAGTGGAGCTGGTGATTGGAGGGGGTATAAACTATGGATCGCTTGTAGCTCCAAACAGGTTGCCCAGGGCCAGTCACAGGCAGCTTCTGACATTGACCTGCTCCAGGAACTCTCCCGAGAGATCCAGAACCAGTGGCCTGCTTCAGGCAACATCAGAGTAGGGTTCAATAAGCTTCACAAGCTGCATATCCAAATGGGAGATATCAGCAGGCACCAGATCCTGTGGTTGCGAATTCTTGCTTCATATGGTCAGCACCTGTACAGCATCTTGCACAATGTGGTTGGGGGAGAGCCTCACTGTCAGCTAGCATGAGGGATGATTCCACATTCAAAGGTGCCAAGAGTAATCAAGACTCAATTATAACAAGATGCCCAAATAATCCATGTAATGGATATTTCCTGAGCACCTAGCTCAGGTTATTAAAAAGACAATACTGCTGGACACTTATTACACAAAGTCATTCCATGAATACCGAGTCATAGTAGATCTATCTAATACATAGAAACAAATACAAAAAGTTAGCCAAAATGGGGAGGGAAAAAAACACACATGCCTACAATGAAAGAACAGGGGAAATTTCCAGAAACAGAGCTAAATGAAATGAAGGCAAAAAATTTATCAGATATAGAGTTTAAAAAGCAGTGGTTATAAAGATGCTCAATAGCTTGGAAAAGGATATAGAAACCATAAAAAAGAACTAGTCAGAAATGAAGAATACAATATCTAAAATAAAGACAATACTGGAAGGAATAAACAGTAGGTTGGATGAAGCAAAGAATTGAATTAGATATTTGGAAGACAAGAGAGAAAATAACACCCCATTAGAGCAGCAAAATGAGGGTAGTTTAAGGGACCTTTGAGACAACATAAAGTGTAACAACATCCACATCATATGGGTACCAGAATAAGAAGAGGGAGGGCAAAGGACTGAGAACTTACTGAAGAAATACTGAGTGAAAACTTCCCTAACTTGGTGAAGGAAAAAGACATACAAGTCAGGAAGCACAGAGAGTCTCAAGAAGATGAACCCAAAGAGGCCCACACAAAGAAACATCATAATTAAAATGACAAAAGTTAAAGAGAAAATCTTAAAAACAGCACGGGAGCTCCTATAAGACTGTCAGCTGATTTCTCAACAGAAACATTTCAAGCCAGAAGGGATTAGCATGAAACATTCAAAGAGATAAAAAGCAAGGACCTACAGCCAAGACTACTTTAACTAGAAATGCCATCACTTAAAATTGAAGGAGAAATGAAGAGCTTCCATCTAAAGGAGTTTGTTACCACCAACCAGTATTATAAGAAATGTTAAAGGGCTTTCTTTAAGAATAAAAGAATAAGAATAAGACCAAGAATAAGAAGGAAAACAGAGGAACATAGTTAAAAGAATAAAACGGCAATAAATATGTACCTATCAATAATCACCTTAAATAAAGCTTAAATGTTCCAACATAAAGATAGAATAGGTGAATGGATGAGAAAACAAGATCTATGTATTTTCTGTCTGCAAGAGACCCACCTCAGAACAAAAGATACACAGACTGAAAGTGAAAGGACAGTAAAAAATATTCAATGCAAATGAAAATGAAAAGTAAAGCTGGGGTAGCTATACCTATATATAAGACATAATAGATTTTAGAAGAAAGGCTATAACAAGAGAACCAAGATGGCAGCATGAGGTGTGTACCTAGATGCGCAGCCTCCACAACTAAATTGTAGAAATACAACTATACAGTGAAAGGCCATCCTCCGGAACCAAGGGAGGGGAAGTTTTGCAACTAGAAGTCAGGAGAAGGAGTGCATTGAGACTGGGTAGAGGCTCCTGGTGCCAAAACTGAGAGGTATGGAGGCGCGGAACAGAAGCGGTGGCGCTGGTGAAAGGGTGGCAGCTGTGCCTGGATCCACGGCTTGGAAGGAGATTATAAACTCTGGGGTTGCACTGAACGCGGTGCAGGCTGTCTGGCAACGAGGCAGAAGATCAGTGGCATTCTAGCAGAGCTGTTTGCAGCGATCACTGACGTGGAGATTCGGGGACTCAGAGGCGCACAGACCCCAGGGCTTGGAGACTCCAGGTCTGGGAGAGGCTGCGAGTCAGCGGAAGGGCAGCCATTGCACATTGCTCTGCCCCAGCGATTCTGAGACCCCACCCCACCCCACCTACAACTCCACCCAAGCTGTGTGCCCGCCTGCCTGCAGCATAGCCTGAGGGACTGCAGCTGGGACAGAACTCCAAAAGTTCCAAACCCCAAACAACGAGGAGAAAGGCCTGCAGGTCATTTCCTCCCAGTGATATCTCCCAGTGATAACTACAACAAAACTGTTCACCCAGCCTTCAAAGGCGTACAACAAGAGTGTCCACCCCAGGTGATTGGGGAGGCTGAATCACTGGACCCTATAGGACACCTAGTGCAGAAACCTCTGCAGCAATGCAGCCAAAATGCAGAGACAAAGAAACAGGTCCCAAATGACAGAAATGGAGGAAAGCAAACTACTGGATATAGAGTTCAGAACTACGGTTTTAAGGTTTTTCAAGAATTTTCTAGAATCTGCCAATAAACTTAGTAATATTATACAGAGATCCATCACCAGACTAGAGGTTTGCAATAATCAAGTCAAAGATTTGAAACATGAAAAAGCAAAAAGCACCCAACTGGAAGAGAAAAAAGAAAAAAGAATCCAGAAGTGTGAAGATAGTGTAAGGAGCATCTGGGACAACTTTAAGCGTACCAACATCAGAATTATAGGGGTTCCAGAAGAAGAGAGAGAGCAAGATATTAAAAAAATATTTGAAGAAATCATGATAGAAAACTTCCTCTACCTGGTGAAAGAAATAGACTTACAAGTCCAGGAAGTGCAGAGGACCCCAATCAAAAGGAACCCAAGGAGGACCACACCAAGACACATCATAATTAAAATGCCAAGGGCAAAAGACAAAGAGAGAATATTAAAAGCAGCAAGAGAAAAGCAGTTAGTTACCTACAAGGGAGTACCTATATGACTGTCAGCTGATTTCTCAACAGAAACCATGCAGGCCAGAAAGGACTGGCAAGAAATATTCAAAGTGATGAATAGCAGGAACCTACAACCAAGATTACTCTACCCAGCAAGGCTATCATGTAAAATTGATGGTCAGATAAAGAGCTTCACAGACAAGAAAAAGCTAAAGGAGTACATCACTACCAAACCAGGATTATTTGAAATGCTGAAAGGCATTCTTTAAGAAGAGGAAGAAGAAGAAAAAGGTAAATATAAAAAGTATGAACAACAAAGTGACAACAAATACATATCTATCAACAAGTGAATATAACAAGTCAATAAAAATATCTGATGAACAGAATAAACTGGTGAATGGAATATAAGTAAGGGCATAGAAAGGGAATGGACTGATATTTCTCATGGGGAAGGGGACATGAGGGGTATGGGAAGAGACTCGACAAAAATCTTACATCTATGGATGAAGACAGTGGTGGGGGTAAGGACTTGGGGCGAGGGGGGGAACCAGGTGGAGGGGAGCTATGGGGGTTTTAAAAAAAAGGAACATCTGTAACGATCTGAACAATAAAGAATATTAAAAAAATAAAATTCTGCAGCACACCTAAAAAAAAAAAAGAAAGGCTATAACAAGAGATAGAAAAGGACACTACTTAATGATAAGATCACTTTAACAAGACAGTATTACCCTTGTAAACATTTACACACCCAATGCAGAAGCACCTAAATTTATAAAACAAATATTGATGGACATAAAATAATACAGTAATTGTGGGGGAATTTAATACCCCACTGACATGAATAGATCATCCAGAGAAAATCCACAAGAAACAATGGCCTTAAATAGCACATAGACCGGATGGATTTAATTGATATTTTCAGAGCATTTCATTACAAATCGGCAGAATATACATTCTTTCCAAGCACACATGGAATATTTTTTAGGTAAACTAAATGTTGGGCCATAAAACAAGTCTCAATAAGTTTAAGATGACTGAAATCACATCAAGTATCTTCTCTGACCACAAAAGTATAAGACTAGAAATTAATTACAAAGAAAAAAACCCCGGAATAACACACAAACATGTGGAGGCTAAATGACGTTACTAAACAATGAATGAGTTAACAATGAGGTGAAGAGATAAATAAAAATATACCTTGATCAAATGAAAATGAAAACATCACAATCCAAAAATCTATTTGACACAGCAAAATCTATACTAAGGGAAATTTATAACAATACAGGCCTACCACAAGAAACAAGAAATACCTCAAGTAAAGAATCTAACCTTAGCCGTAGCTGATTTGGCACAGTGGATAGAGAGTCAGCCTGCAGACTGAAGGATCCTTAGTTCAATTCCGGTCAAGGGCACGTGACTGAGTTGTGGGCTCAATCTCCAGTTGGGGGCGTGCAGGAGTCAGTCAATCAATATTCTCTCTCATGATTGATGTTTATATTTCTCCCTTCCAATTTAAAATCAATAAAAAATTTAAAAAATTTAACCTTAAACCTAAAGGAACTAGGAAAACAGCAAGAGCAACAACAAAACCAACAAAACCCAAAGTGAGTAGAATTAAGGTAATAACGATCAGAGAAGAAATAAGTAAGGTTATAAAATTGGAATGATACAGAAAAGATTAACATAGCCCCTGACATGAAAATTTTTGAAATGTTCTATATATTCTATATTTTTTCTGGAAACAGTCCAAGTGCCTATCAATAAATTAGTAGATAAAAAAGCTTTGGTACATTTATACTATGGAATACTATGCAGCAGTAAAAAAGGATATCTTACCTTTGAGACAGTATGGAGGGACCTGGAAAGTATTATGCTAAGTGAAATAAGCCAGAGAAAGACAAGTATTACATGATTTCACTCATATGTGGAATCTAAGTAACAAAAAAACTCATGAACAAAATAGATCCAGAGACAAAGAAACATGGAACAGACTAATGAATCTCAGAGGGAAGGTGGGGTCAGTGGATAGGTCGGAAGAGATTAACCAAAGAACTTGTATGCATATATGCATAACCCATGGACACAGACAATAGGGTGGTAAAGGTCTGGGGTGGGGGAAGAGGGTGGGCTAGAAAGGGTCAATGGGGAAAAAAGGGTACATCTATATTACTTTCAACAATAAAGATAAAAATATAAATTAAAAACAGTCTAAAAAATACAAAAAGTCAATGAAATCAAGAGCTTTTTCTTTGAAAATATAAGCAAAATTAATAAACTTTTAACCAGACTCATTAAGAAAAAGTGAGGAACCAAATAAATAAAATCAGCTATGGAAGAGGAGATGTGACAATTGATATAAAAGAAATTTAAAAAATTATAATACTACAAAAAATTACATGTAAACAAATCAGATAATCTGGAAGAAATAAATTACTATGAACACACAATCTTCCAATATTGAGTCAAGAAGAAACGGAAAATCTAAACAGACTAATTACTACTAACGACATTGAATCAGTAATCAAAAATCCCCAACAAACAAAAGTCCTGAACCTAAAGGCTGTAAAGATGAGTTTTATCAACATTCAAAGAAGTATTAACACCTAGGTTTCTCAAACTACTCCAAAATATTTAAGAGAAAAGGCTCTATGAGGCCAACATTACCCTGATAGCAAAACAAGACAAATTACAAAAAAACAGCCCAGCCAGTGTTGCTCAGTGGTTGAGCATAGACCTATGAACCAGGAGGTCACGGTTCATTTCCTGGTCAGGTCAAGCGGGATATGGGCTTGATCCCCAGCATGGGGTTAGCAGCGGAGGCTGGGGGGAGTATCTAATCAGTGATTATCTCTCATCATTGATGTTTTTCTCTCTCCTTGTCCCTTCTTTTCTGAAATAAATAAGAATATATGAAAAAAAGCACAACACCTTACCATTCTCAACAGAATATTAGCAAACCAAATTCAGCAATACATTAAAAAAGGTCATACACCATAATTAAGTGGGATTTATTCCTAAAACACAAGGTTAGCTCAATATCTGCAAATCAATTAATGTGATACACCACATAAACATAATGAAAGATAAAAATCACATGATCACATCAATAGATGCAGTAAAAGCATTTCTCAAAATCTAATATCCATTTATGATAAAAACTCTTAACCAATTGGGAATAGAGAAGACATACCTTGACAAAAAAAAGGACTTATATGACAAAACCACACCTAACATGAAGAAAAGTTAAAATGAAGAAAACCACATGAAGAAAAGTTAAAATGGTTTTCCTTAAAACCAGGAACAATACAAGAATGCCCAGTTTTACCACTTTCATTCAACATAATGTTGAAAGTCCTAGCAAGTAGACAAGAAAAAAAAAAAAGCATCCAGATTGGAAAGAAAGAAGGAAAATGGTCATTATTTGCAGATGGCGTAATATTATATAGAGAAAACCCTAAAAATTCCAATAACAAAAATATTATTGGTCCTAGCTAGTTTGGCTCAGTGGATAGAGCATCAGCCCATGGACTGAAGGGTCTTGAGTTTGATTCTGGTCAAGGGCATGTACCTTAGTTGCAGGCTTCATCATGGTCAGGGCATGAGTGGGAGGCAACCAATTGATTTGTCTCTCTCTCACATTGATGTTTCTCTCTCTCTCCCTCCCTCACTTCTACTCTATCTAAAAATCAATGGAAAAATATCCGTAGGTGAGGATTAACAAACAAACAAAAAGAAGCTAAAAGTAAATACTATTAGAACTAATAAATGAATTCAGTAAGGAGCAGGATACAAAACTAATATTCTAAAATTAATTGCCTGTTTATACACCAGTAACAAATTATCAGAAAAAGAAATTAAGAAAAGAATCTCATTTTATATTGCATAAAAAATTAAATAACTAGAAATAAATTTAACCAAGGGGTACAAGACCTGTACTCAAAAAAATGTAAGATGTTGAAGAATACACAAATAAGTGGAAGCATACTCCATGCTCATAACTAGAATTAACATTGTTAAAAAGTCCATACTATCAAAAGCAATCTATAGTTCAATGTAATCCCTATAAAAGTAGCACTGGTATTTTTACAGAACTAGAATAATCCTAAAATTTATATGAAACTACAATAGAATAACCTCAGCAATCTTATAAACAAAGTTGAAGTATCACATTACCTAATACTACAAGGCTATATTAACCAAAATGGCAGAGTACTGGCATAAAAAAAAATACATGTATCAATGGAACAGAATAGAGAGCCCAGAAATAAACCCACACCTATATGGTCAAATCTATGACAAAGAAGACAAAAACAGACAATGAACTAAAGACTGAAGACTGTGTATTCAATAAATGGTGCTGGGGAAACTAGACAGATAATTGTAAAAATATTAAACTAGACCACCTTTTTACACTGTATACAATAAATTCAAAATGGATTAAAGAATTAAATGTAATATTCAAAAGCATAAACCTCATTAAAGAAAATATAGGCATTAAACTTTGATATTTCTCATATATATATATATATATATATATATATATATATACACATCTAATCTAATAAAAGCATAATATTGAAATTGACCATCCCTTCGGAATGCCTAAGCCACGCCCACCAGCCAATCAGAGCGACTATATGCAAATTAACCCAGCCAAGATGGAGGCCGCCACTCACGGAGCTGAGTAAACAGGCAGCGTTCGTTGCAGCAGGAGTGAAACTGTTCGCGGGCCGCCTGGGTGTCTCCCGGCTCCAGGCAACAACATATTTGCAACATTGTCTCAATCATAGAAGCCTCAGGAGCTGAAGCAAACAGCAGGCCGGGCAGACTACTAAGCACAACATTGTTTCATTATAGAAGCCACGAGCTGAAGCAGAGAGGAGGTTTCGTTAACTGCCTAGGCCTCAGCTTAAAGGAACAGTGTATCAATTATAGAAGATAAACCCCAGACACCTGCTTCCAGCCAGCTTTGCTGAGACATTGGGTCAATGGGAGCTGTGGGCAGCCTGAAAGCCTGAAAGTGCCCCTAAGCCTGTCACCCAGGCTGGCCACACCCCAGTGGGGTGAGGGACGCCACTGGGGGACTTGGCCAGCCTGCAAACAGCCATCAGCCCCTCACCCAGGCTGGCCATGCACGCCAGCAGGTGGTCATCCCCAGAGAGGTCTCAGACTGCGAGAGGGCACAGGTCAGGCTGAGGGACTGCCCGAGTGCACACATTTTTGTGCACCAAGCCCCTAGTGTATATATATGTGTGTATATATATGTATGTATATATATATATTTGATATATCTCCTCAGGCAAGAAAAACAAAAGAAAAAAATAAATGGGATCACACCAAATAAAAAGTTTTTGTACAGGAAACCAACAAAATGAAAGGACAACCTACAGATTAGAAGATATATATATATATATATATATATATATATATATATATATATACACATACTACAGGCCCGGTGCATGAAATTTATGCACAGGTAGGGTCCCTAGGCCTGGCCTGTGATCAGGGCCAGTCTTCCCTGGCTGCCAGCAGGTGGCCCTGCCTACCACCAATGCAGGTCACTCATTGTGTATGGGGTGCCCAGCAGGGCAATTGGGGCCTTGCTCACTTGCACCTGCATTCGCTGCCACCCACCTCATTTCCCATTCCCCATGGAGCGATCAGAGCCTGCTGGCCTAGGCGGTGGGATGGGGGGGGGGGGAGGGACCTAGAAGTTGGCTTGCAGGCACCTATTTTGGGCGATTGGGGTCTGCGGGCTGGAGGCAGCTCCTGTGTTTAGCATCTACCCCCTGGTGGTCAGTGCATGTCATAGTGATCTGTCATTCTGCTCTCTGGTTGATTTGCATATTACACTTTTATATATATCCTAGCTAATAAAAGAGTAATATACAAATTAACCATCACTCTGGGACAAAGATGGAGGTGCCCATAGTGGTGGGGCAGGACGTGTCGGCGTCACCCTGGCAATGTGAGCCCAGCAGGCAATTGGGCCTGTAGGCAGCACCGAGCAGGGCCTGCTGGGCAATGGCAGCTGCAATGGGCAATCGTACTGGCAGGCAGCACCCAGCAGGGCCTGCTGGGCGGTGGCTGTGGTGAAGGGGGAGCAGGCAATCGGGACCTGCAGGCAGCACACAGCAGGGCCTGCTGGGCATGGCCTCAGCAAAAGGGGAGCAAGCAATCGAGACCCGCAGGCAGCACCCACCAGGGTCTGCTGGGAGGTTGCCATGATGACCCCTGAGCAGACAAGTGGGGATGCAGATAGCACACAGCAGGGCCTGCTGGGCAGTGGCTGTGGCAAATGGGGAGCAAGCAATCAGGACCCCACAGACAGCACACAGCAGGGCCTGCTGGGAGGTCGCCATGATGACCCCTGAGCAGACAAGCAGGGGCTGCAGGCAGCACCCAGCAGGGCCTGCTGTGCCGCCATTGGGGAGCAAGCAATCTCTGGGAGGTCACTGTGGTGACCCCCGAGCAGACAAGCAGGCAGCACACAGCAGGGCTTGCTGGGCAGTGGTGGCAGCGATGGGGGAGTAGGCAAGAGGGCGACCAGAGAGCAAGCAATCGGACCAGCAGGCAGCACACAGCAAGGCCTGCTGAGTTGTGGCTGTGGCGAAGCAGGAGCAAGCAATCAGGACTTGCAGGCAGCACTGCTGGGCAGTGGCAGTGGCGATTGGGGAGCAGGCAAGCAGGGTGACCAGGGAGCAAGCAATGGGGACCCACAGGCAACACCCAGCAGGGCCTGCTGGGTGGTGGCTGCATCCACCGGGGAGCAGGCAAGCGAGGTGACCAGGGAGCAGGCAATTGGCCCAGAGGCAGCACCCAACAGGGCCTGCTTGCCCATCACCATAGTGTGGAGCAGACAGGCCCTGCAGAGAGCAGAGAACCACATGGAGTGGGCCCAAGCCATTAGTAGCACATCCCCTGAGGACTCCTGAATTGGAGGGGGTGCAGGTTGGGCTGCATCTCCCCCACTTACCCATGCACGAATTTTGTGCACCAGGCCTCTAGTAGATATAAATTAGAGGCCTGGTGCACAAAATTTGTGCTGGGGGCAGGGGGTCCCCTCAGCCCGGTCTGCATCCTCTCGCAATCCAGGACTGCTGGCTCCTAACTGCTCGCCTGCCTGATTGACCCTAACCCCTCTGCCTAACTGCCTGATCACCCCTAATTTCTTGCCTGCCTGCCTGATTGCCTCCAACCACCTCTGCCTTGGCCTCCGCCAACACGGCTTCGTCAGGAAGGATGTCCAGAAGGTCATTCGGCTGTTCGATCTAGTTACCATATTATGCTTTTATTATTATAGATATCCTGTTAAAGGATGAATATCCAAAATTTATAAAGAACCAAGACAACTCAATACCTAAAAAGCAAACAATTAAAAACTGGCTGAAGACCTGAACAGATATTTCTCTGAAGAGGACACAGATACCTAATAGACATACAAAAAGATACCTAACATCACTAATCATCAGAAAAATGCAAATTAAAAGCACAATGAGACCACCTCACACCTATCAGAATGACTATTCTGTCTGGGTAGCTCAGTTGGTTAGAGTATTGTCCCTATATGTCAATGTTTCAGGTCAGAGCACAACCAATGAATGCAAAATAAGTGGAACAAATCTAATGTATTTTCCCGTGTATAAGACACTATTTTTGATGAGAAACCAAGATGGCGGCATAGGTAAACACCTGGAATAGCTGCCTCACATAACCATTTCAAAACTGCAATGAAAGATAAAATGGACACTATCCAGATCCACAGGAAGGCTGGATGAGTGGAAATTCTGCAACTAGAAAGAGACTGAGACTCAGAGAGGTGCAGAAGTAAAGTGCAGAGGTATGGAGGCGCATGAAAAGGGCTCGTGGAAAGGGCTGGCAACTGAGGACGCGGTTCTCTTTTTCAATCTGGATGGAGTCACAAGCTCTCAACAGCTCTGAACTCCAGTTCCAGGTGAGTTTCTGGGGACCCAGAATCATATGGCGAGAAGCTGGGCTGTCTGGCACCAGGAGGAACCCCAGAGTGGCTTTCTCTTGGCAGTGCCCAGGGAAACTGAAACCCAGTGCCTCTTAGGGCAGGGCTGAGAATCAGCCATAGCTGGTTGCTCTGTCCTGTTGATTCCCTGAGACCTTGCCCCACCCAAGCTGTTGGCAGAGGCTTTTGCATATAAAAGGCTGGGTAGCCTCAGGCAGAAGCTAAAATAGCATCTCCTTAGAGATCTAAGAACCAGTGTACCTAGTGGTCAGAGCAGGTCCACCCAGTCTACAACTACTCAGATCCAAAGGGGACACACTCAGGGGGCAGACTCAGTGGGCACCAAAGCCCCACTGGAGCAAGTCTGGCCCCTAAGGGTGTCTCTGGCACAGAAGTTCTCCCACCATAGACACAGCTGATTCTCATAGCCAAGTGGCCTGGAGGTCAATTCCTCTCAGTGATACCAACAACAATCAAGGCTTAGCTACAACATGACTGTGCACAAAGCCTACAAAGTGGTGCACCAAGAGTGGCCATCTCAGGCAATTGGGGAGGTTGAGCCACTGGGCCCTATAGGACACCTAGCACAGAAAGCCACCCTATTAACGCAGGGAAGCAGCCAAAATGCGAAGACAAAGAAACAGGTCACAAATGACAGAAATGGAGGAAAGCAAACGACCGGATATAGAGTTCAAAACCACAGTTATAAGGTTTTTCAAGAATTTTATAGAGCCTGCCGATAAATTAAATGAGACCCTCGAAGATATGAAAAAGGACCAGCTAGAAATTAAGCATACACTGACTGAAATAAAGAATAATATACAGAGATCCAATAGCAGATTAGAGGATCACAAGAATTAAGTCAAAGGTATGAAAAACGAAGAAGCAAAAAACACCCAACCAGAAAAGCAACAAGAAAAAAGAATACAAAAATATGAAGATAGTGTAAGATAGAGTCTCTGGGACAACTTCAAGCGTACCAACATCAGAATTATAGGGGTGCCAGAAGAAGAGAGAGAGAGCAAGACATTGAAAACCTATTTGAAGAAATAATGACAGAAAACTTCCCCTACCTGGTAAAAGAAATGGACTTACAAGTCCAGGAAGCACAGAGAACACCAAACAAAACGAATCCAAGGAGAGCCACACCAAGACACATCATTATTAAAATGGCAAGGGCAAGACAAAGGGAGAATCTTTTTTTAAAAAAATATATTTTATTGATTTTTTACAGAGAGGAAGGGAGAGAGATAGAGTTAGAAACATGGATGAGAAAGAAACAGCGATCAGCTGCCTCCTGAACACCTCCTACTGGGGATGTGCCTGCAACCAAGGTACATGCCCTTGACTGAAATCCAATCTGGGACCTTTTATTGTTTTTAATTTTTAAAAAAAATTTTCATAGCAAGGGGATTTGTGTCCCTTTTCTTTCTTTTTTTTTTAAATTTTGTTTTATTACTTTAAGTATTACAAAAAGAGTTAAATAAGTTTCCATTTTTTCCCCTTGACCTTCCCCCGTCCTTCCCTAACCCCCAGTGTCTTGTGTCCATTGATTATGCTTATATGCATGCATATAAGTCCTTCAGTTGATCAATTAACTCTCCCCCAACCCTCCCGACCCTTCCAGCTATAGTTTGACAGTCAATTTAATGCTGTTCTGTCTCTGTATCTGTTTATGTTCATCAATTTATAATGGTCTTTATTATCCATAAATAAGTGAGGTTATGTGGCATTTTCTTTCATAGACTGGCTTATTTCACTTAGCATAATGCTCTCCAGCTCCATCCATGCTGCCGCAAATGGCAAGAATTCCTTCTTTTTTACAGCAGCATAGTATTCCATTGTGTAGATGTACCACAGCTTTCTAATCCATTCATCTGCTGATGGGCACTTAGGCTGTTTCCAAATCTTAGCTATGGTAAATTGTGCTGCTATGAACATAGGGATGCATATATCCTTTCTGATTGGTGTTTCTGGTTTCTTAGGATATATTCCTAGAAGTGGGATTGCAGGTTCAAATGGGAGTTCCATTTTTAATTTTTTGAGGAAACTCCATACTGTCCTCCATAGTGGCTGTACCAATCTGCATTTCCACCAGCAGTGCAGGAGAGATCCTTTTTTTCCACATCCTCTCCAGCACTTGTCATTTGTTGATTTGTTAATGACAGCCATTCTGACAGGTGTCAGGTGATACCTCATTGTTGTTTTGATTTGCATCTCTCGGATGAGTAGTCACTTTGAGCATATTTTCATATGTCTCTTGGCTTTCTGAATGTCCTCTTTTGAAAAGTGTCTATTTAGGTCCTTTGCCCACTTTTTGATTGGATTGTTTATCTTCCTTTTGTTAAGCTGTATGAGTTCCTTATAAATGTTGGAGAGTAAACCTTTACCGGTGATAACGTTGGCAAATATGTTTTCCCATGCAGTGGGTTTTCTTGTTGTTTTGTTGATGGTTTCTTTTGATGTGAAAAAGCTTTTTATTTTGATGTAGTCCCATTTGTTTATTTTCTCTTTAGTTTCCAATGCCCTAGGAGCTGTATCGGTGAAAAAATTGCTTCGGCATATGTCTGAGATTTTGTTGCCTTTAAATTCTTCTAGTATTTTTATGGTTTCCCATCTTACATTTAAGTCCTTCATCCATTTTGAGTTTATTTTTGTGTATGGTATAAGTTGATGGTCTAGTTTCATTTTTTTGCATATATCTGTCCAATTTTCCCAACGCCATTTATTGAAGAGACTGTCTTGACTCCATTGTATGTTCTTGCCTCCTTTGTCAAAAATTAATTGAGTATATTGGTTTGGGTCAATTTCTGGGTTCTCTATTCTATTCCATTGATCTATATGTCTGTTCTTGTGCCAGTACCAGGCAGTTTTGAGCACTATGGCTTTGTAATATAGCTTGATATCTGGTATGGAGATCCCACCTACTTTGTTCTTTCTCAGGATCGCTGCAGCTATTCGGGGTCTTTTATTATTCCAGATGAATTTTTGGAGAGTTCGTGTTAGGTCTGTGAAATATGCCATTGATATTTTAATGGGAAGTGCATTGAATTTATAGATTGCTTTGGGTAGTATGGACATTTTTTTTATTATTATTACATAAAGTTTTACAAAGATTAGTACATATATCTCTTTTTTCCCTTGCCCTTCCCCCAGCCTCCCCTACCCCCCAGTGTTGTGTCCATTGCTTATGCTTAAATGCATGCACCAAAGTCCCTTGGCTGATCTGTTACTCCCCACCCCCCCAATGTCCCTATCCTTGTTGCTGTAATTTGACAGTCTGTTAGATGCTGCTCTGCCTCTGTATCTATTTTTGTTCACCAGTTTATAATGGTTATTATTATCCATAGATGAGTGAGGACATGTGGTATTTTTCTTTCATTGACTGGCTTATTTCACTTAGCATTATGTTCTCCAGTTCCATCCATGCTTTTGCAAATGCTAAGAACTCCTTCCTTTTTACAGCAGCATAGTATTCCATTGTGTAGATGTACCACAGCTTTCTAATCCATTCATCTGCTGATGGGCACTTAGGCTGTTTCCAAATTTTAGCTATGGTAAATTGTGCTGCTATGAACATAGGGATGCACATGTCCTTTCTGATTGGTGTTTCTGGTTTCTTAGGATATATTCCCAGAAGTGGGATCACAGGATCAAAAGGGAGATCCATTTTCAATTTTTTGAGGAAACTCCATACTGTTCTCCACAGTGGCTGCACCAGTCTGCATTCCCACCAGCAGTGCACGAGGGTTCCTTTTTTTAAGCATCCTCTCCAGCACTTGTCATTTGTTGATTTGTTGATGATAGCCATTCTGACAAGTGTGAGATTGTTGTTTTGATCTGCATCTCTTGGATGATTAGTGACTTTGAGCATGTTTTCATATGTCTCTTGGCTTTCTGAATATCCTCTTTTGAAAAGTGTCTGTTTAGGTCCTTTGCCCATTTTTTGACTGGATTGTTTGTCTTCTTTTTGTTAACTTTTATGAGTTCCCTATGAATGTTGGAGATTAAACCTTTATCAGTGACAACATTGGCAAATATGTTCTCCCATGTAGTGGGTTTTCTTGTTGTTTTGTTGATGGTTTCTTTTGCTGTGCAGATTTTTATTTTGATAAAGTCCCATTTGTTTATTTTCTCTTTAGTTTCCAATGCCCTAGGGGCTGTATCGGTGAAGAAACCGCTTTGGCATATGTCTGAGATTTTGTTGCCTTTGTATTCCTCTAGTATTTTTTATTGTTTCCCATTTTACATTTAAGTCCTTTATCCATTTCGAGTTTATTTTTGTGTATGGTGTAAGTTGGTGGTCTAGTTTCATTTTTTTGCATATATCTGTCCAATTTTCCCAGCACCATTTATTGAAGAGACTGTCTTGATTCCATTGTATGTTCTTGCCTCCTTTGTCAAATAGTAATTGAGCATACTGGTTCAGGTCAATTTCTGGGTTCTCTATTCTATTCCATTGATCTATGTCTATTCTTGTGCCAGTACCAGGCAGTTTTGAGAACAGTGGCTTTGTAATACAGCTTGATATCTGGTATTGAGATCCCTCCTACGTTGTTCTTTCTCAGGATCGCTGCAGCTGTTCAGGGTCTTTTTTTATTCCAGATGAACTTTTGGAGAGTTTGTTCTAGGTCTGTGAAATATGCCATTGGTTTTAATGGAAAGTGCAGTGAATTTATAGATTGCTTTGGGTAGTATGGACATTTTAATGTTGATTCTACCAATCCATGAACATGGTATGTTCTTCCATCTGTTTATGTCTTCCTCTATATCTTTTTTCAATGTCTTGTAGTTTTCTGAGAAGAGGTCTCCTACCTCTTTAGTTTATTCCTAGATATCTTAATTTTTGTGGTGTGATGGTAAATGGGATTGCTTCTGTAGTCTTTCTTTCTATAAGTTCACTATTGGTGTATAGAAATGCCATATATTTCTTAGCATTAATTTTGTATCCTGCTACATTGCCAAATTCATTTATTAAGTCTAATAGTTTTTTAACGGAGTCTTTTGGGTTTTTTATGTACAATATCATGTCATCTGCAAATAAGAACAGTTTTACTTCTTTTCCAATTTGGATGCCTTTTATTTCTTCTTCCTGTCTAATCGCAATGGCTAATACTTCCAGTACGAATCTGGGACCTCTTAGTCTGCAGGCCGACGCTCTATCCACTGAGCCAAACGGGTCGGGGCAAGAGAAAAGCAGTCAGTTATCTACAAGGGGGAACCCATATGACTGTCAGCTGATTTCTCAACAGAAACTTTCCAGGCCAGAAGGGAATGGCAAGAAATATTTAAAGTGATGAATAACAAAAACCTGCAACCAAGATTACTTTACCCAGCAAAACTATCATTTAGAATTGAAGGTCAGATAAAGAGCTTCACAGACAAGAAAAAGCTAAAAGAGTTCATCACCACCCAACTAGTATTATATGAAATGCTGAAAGGTATCCTTTGAGAAGAGGAAGCAGAAGAAAAAGTAAAGATAAAAATTATGAACAACAAATACATATCAATCAACAAGTGAATCTAAATATCAAGTGAATAAAAAAATCTGATGAACAGAATAAACTGGTGAATAGAATACAATCAGGGGCACAGAAAGGGAGTGGACTGACAATTCTCAGGGAGAAAGGGGTGTTGGGGATACGGGAAGAGACTGGACAAAAATCATACACCTATGGATGAGGACAGTGGTGGGTGGGGCGGTAAGGACAGAGGATGGGGTGGGAACTGGGAGGAGGGGAGCTATGGGGGAAAAAAGAGGAACAACTGTAATAATATGAACAATAAAGATAAAAAAAAAAAGACACTTTTTTTTCTAAAGTCGTTAGGCTGAAAATCAAGGGGCATCTTATACGTGGAAGTCAACCAAGGAGGGAACCTTGTGGTATGTAGCTTCCTATACCTTGTCAAACAGGTTTCCTCCAATCATGAGTCTTATTGTTACTGACATTAGCTGATGCTTTAATTGGAGGTGGAGAGTGTGCAGATGCAACAGGGACTGGAGTGTTCTGAGCCCATAAAGACGTCAAAAATAAAAAAATAAATACCAGTAAGGGATTGTCTTACTCTGCAAAATTCAAACTGAATGTAATCAGCTATTCAAAAGAGCATGGAACTAGAGCTGCAGAAAGACAATTTGAACCTTCTCCCACTGAGTGTATGATCAGACAGTGGAGAAAGCAGGAAGAACAACTCCTTAAGATGCCAAAAAAGAAGGCCTTAAGAGCAAAACCAGCAAAATGTTTAAAATATTCATTTCTCAATTTTGGGCTAGAAAAATGGGGGCGTCTTATACATGGAAAAATATGGTATGTGTTGCTCTCTCTTCCTCTCTAAAGTCAATCAATTTTTTTAAAAAAGAATGAAATCTTACCATTTATGAGAACTTGGATGGACCTAGAGAGTATTATACCAAGTAAAATAAATCGGACAAAGTCAAAAGCCGTAAGATTTCACTTAATAAAATAAATGAACAAACAAAACAGAAACTGCCTCAAATACAGAGAATAGTTGCCAGATAGGAGGGGATAGGGGGGATGGTTCAGGGGATTGGTAAAAAAAGTGAAGCGATTAAGAAGTACAAATTGGCAGTCACAAAATAATCATGAAAAGTGAAGTATATCATAGTAAACGTAGTCAATAATGTTATTAACTATACGTGATACCAAGTGGGTACTAGCTTTATCGGGGAAATCACTTTGTAAATTATATAAATGTCAAACCATTATGCTGCACACCTGAAACTAATATACAATATTGAATATCAACTGTAATTGAAAAATAAAAACAAATTAATTTAGGTACTATATGCCTTAGTATTTACCTGACTGAACAATAATGTGGGATAGTCTGCCAATTCTACAAACTTTCAAGTTATTAAAAACTAAGCCATA
>PVJC01007168.1:19957-52561 GCA_004026665.1 Murina feae
AAAAAAAAAACACAAAAAAACTAAACCATAAAATCTCAATATAGTCATGGGGTATGATTGGGAAGATAATCTGTAGTGACTGAACAAAATAGAGAAGTGACAGGTCAGACTTTTCAGCATATTATACTTTTATTTACCTACACTTACAAATTTTTGTGAAATAAGCTACCAGCTACATAGTAAGTCAGTATAACCTTTACTAAATGGTGAGGACAGCTGTCTATGAAAATCAAACTGACTCAGTGATGTATGTACTGACTCATTTTATTTTGGATTTTAGACATACTGTTGCCTTTTCTCTATCTAGATAACTCTTCATTATCAGCAGCTGGAGTCCAGTTATACAATTATGGCAAATGGAGAAAGTTGATCCATCAATTATGACAGACTTTTAACTTTACTAGTAAATAACCTATGGACTATATTTTCAGAAATACTGATTTCATTGAGACTTTAAATTATGGCCCAAGAGTTTTATGGGAAATCCAATGAAAAGATCTGCTTTTTATGATTAGTAATACAAAGAATATATGAATTCTTTTAAAAATTATAAGGTAACTTAACAGTACATTCCCACTGGGAACATAATGGTCTCAATACTATGATTAGGGAAACAAAGGAATGGTTCTAAAATTTTCTTTCACAACATAAAAAGATACTCAAATTAAAAAGGCAACAGATTTGAGTATAAGGAAAACTTAACTACAGATGCTTATAAGAGGGCTATAAACCCATGTAACTTGAAAACCCATAGTAACTTGAAAATATCAAGTCGAAAATAGACTTAGCCTCCCAAACATCACAGCCTAACTTAGCCAATTTCTACTGAATGTCCATTGCTTTGGCACTGTCATAAGGTCAAAAAATTGTAAATTAAACTATTCTAAGTCAGAGACCACATATACACAGTTTTCATTCTATAAATAACTTGTGAAATAAAGTCAGTGGACAAAAGAGGAAAATCATTTTTGTTATATTTCACAATTCTGAGAATTAGAAGTTGTAGGATTTTAAATCTTTATACTACAGAACACAATATTGCCAACTATAATAGGGAAGTTCCATTCTCCAGGGTCATTAAAATTTTTTTCCCTTTTTTCTTTACTCAAAACATTTACTAAATGGAAAAGGAAACTAGATCAAGAAAATAAATTATTTTGTTTGAAATTTTTCTTACATATGCTTTCAGAGTCATTTAAAAGTAAGACCATTTCCTTTTGCACAAATTAAGTGCTAATAAATGTTTCTTGAAATGAACAGAAACTTTGTTACCTTTGGAGAAGAGGATACAAAACTACTGCGACAGGTATCATAGGCTTACAGTTTTAACAAAAAACTATGAGGGACAGTTACAGTTTTGATTGATTTGCTTTATTCTTATTTTTACCTACCCCAAAACTCTGCAGCATAGAGCCTATTTCAAATTCTTCTAGTAGTCTACTTCATGAGTTAAATATATACATACTGAATAAAGCAGATATACTGTAATTTTTAAGAAGTAAATCACTTTACATATTACAGGCTGGAGGCAGTTTAACGTAATGAGGTTCTTGTACTGAAAAATCTGACGGCAGTATTTTAGATCCCAGATTACACAGGTTTTTTTTTATCTCTTGGTTTGTTTCAAATATTACTGAGCTTTACTTGAAATACATCTTCAACTCCACATTATTTATAGCTGTCCAATTATAAGGACGTCAGCAGTAAAATATGTGAAGTATGAAGAAGCATGTAATGTTGGTGACAAATGCTTCAGAACACCAGGAATAAGGTTACCAAAGAGTAAAGTAAACCTAGAACAAGGAAAGGGAAGAAGGTACATTTATTTAAAATAAAAATAGTAGACAGTCTCTGATAATAAACAAAACCATTTAAATTCCAAGTATATTCAATATACATTGTAACAATGCATATATATTTTAAAAAGCCAAAGACCCATTAAGTAACTTTATTAGAACTTTAGAAAGAAAAAAAAAGTATTTTGGCTTCCTCCTGCTAGAGGTCTGTCTACAAACACAACATGCTGGATCCGCATCCCCTTTCAAGTGTTCTGTACAGTACACTATTGCACAATGTGTGCATTCATTCTGTAAATACAGTTTCTGAATAAAGTTGCAGTTTCCTTAGGGATGATCCAGAACATGTGAGTGGCTCCATTTAATAAAAATCTTCGTAGGCTGGAAGAGCAGTGACAACCGTTTTCCTAAACTTCGCTTTTAACAAAATGTACAAAATAAACTACTAAATCTAGATGCTTTCACATTATTTTGCATGAGTATTAAGTACAGTGTAAAATCTTGAGTTAGCCAAAACTAATGTCTTTAAACTTTACATCAAAGTTTTTCTTCATTCTTTTAGAAGGGCTGATAAATGTTTTCTGCCACTCACTACTAATGCTTGTGAAACCAAAGAACTTTGAAAAATACGCACTGCTGAAGAAAGGTAGTACCAAAATGTCCCTGAATTTCAGTCTTAAGATACACACAGTTCCTGTTGGACAATGGACTGTGAGAGTTTACTATCTTCAGTTTTTTCATGTCCTGGAGCATGGCAAGTAGTCTTCCGCTTAAATAATCGCAGACTCAATCGTAATAATTCATTGTCTACCATTGGAGTACTTGTGTAAGCTTGTTTTACCGTGCCCTATTTGGAGAAAACAAAACAAATGTACATTATTAGTTGACAATAAAAAAGGTTAACTTCTAACAAAAATATAAAAGTTATAAAAAATTAACTGGAGATGGATATTAGCTGTATTGGATATTTAACAGTAAAATTAGGAAATGTTTCAGTTGAGGAATCTTAGGAAAGAAAGTAATCTTTATCTATTGATTTACTTATATTTTTATTGATTTCGGAGAAGAGGGAGAGACAGAAACATCAATGATGAGAGAGAATCATTGATCAGCTGCCTCCTGTACACCTCCTTCTGGGGATCGAACCCACAACCTGGGCATGTGTGCTGACTGGGAATCATACCGTGACCTCCTGGTTTACAGGCTGACACTCAACCACCGAGCCACACCAGCCAGGCAAGAAAGCAATCTTTAGAGGGCACTTGGTCTAACTTTTTACTTAATGTAGGAGTCTTCTCAACAATCCCTGACAGGTAACTGACTAGTGTTTACTTCATTTCTAATGAGAAAATACAGAACAAAAACACACCACACTGTAAAATCTAAGTTGAACAGTACTTCTATATGTTGAAATAAAAATCTCTTTTATGGAGCTATATACTAACTCAATCTTCCTTTTACATGATAGTCTTTCAGTTCTCTAAAGAGAAGCAATAAACACTCCACACTCCTTACTGATAGGTTAATGCTCCGTAAGATGTGGGCTCTAGAACTGAATAAATCTCCCCTGAACCAAAATGTATATCTCTATTATGGTAACTTAAAGCTACATTAGCATTTTTGAAAGTTATTGTTATAAAATTTTGTTAAATGCTCTCCAACCATGTGTATAATGAAGTAAAGTTTGAGTATCTCCAGGCGTCTGCCATTTATTTACTTGCTAGGATTCTTAAAGGAACAGTGTATTCTTTGATCACATCTGCATTTATAAAAATACAGAAAAACGGATTTTTTATGCATAGTTCTGTGAATTATTACTCATGCAAAATCACGACTCCAGAGACATTTCATCACTGAAAAAAACTCCCTTTGCTGTCTCCTTGCATTCACACCCTCTTTATTCTGTAACCCTTAACAAACAATAAGTGCCTGGTATTGTTCCAGAACATCTTACAAATGGAGTCATACAGCATATGTGATCTTTTAAGATTAGTTTCTTTCATTTCATCATAATGCCTTTGAAATTCTTCCATGTTGTTCATAGTACTGAAGGCTTGGTTATTTATTACCAACTAGGGGCCCAGTGCACAAAAATTTGTGCACTCGGGGTGGAAGGAGTCCCTCAGCCCGGCCTGTGCCCTCTCACAGTCTGGGACCCCTCAGTGGATGTCCTATGATGGCCCCAGTCTGCCAGGCGCCTTTTGTGTGTGTGTGTGTGTGTGTGTGTGTGTGGCCACTGGGGACCTGCCCCCAGCCGCATCAGAGACTCGGAGCAGTCCTCCTGTGTGTGTCTACCTACTGGGGGCCTGCCCCAGGCACACCGTGGAGGCTTGAAGCAGGCACCCCTCTGTGTTGATCTCTCAGACTCTTGCCCTCCCCAGCATGTTGTTCTCTTTTTTGAACTGTGGCCAGGGCTGGGTGCGGCCTGCCTCCCAAGCTTGCCTACTGCCCATCTTCCTCCAGCCACCAGAAAGCAGGGAAAACCCCGCCTTGTGGTCAGGCCAGCCTTTTCCTGCTCCCTGATCCTCGGAAGGGACCTGGGAAGCCACCAAGCAGGCTGCCAACTCTTTCCCACTCACCCGTCCCCTGCTGCCTTCCTTTCCCACTTCCCAGTGCCGCCAAGGGGTCTGGGGAGCTGCCAAGCAGGACCCTGGCCCCTGCAGCCTTGCTTTCCCGCTCCCTGGTGCCCCGCAAAGGGCCTGGGCAGCCACCAAGCAGGCCGAGACCCCCCCCGCTGCCTCTTACCCGCTTCCCGGTGCCCTCCAACCCTGCCGCCTCTTTCCCACTCACGGGTCCTGGGTCCTGCGCTGTCCTGCCCTGCAGCCACTCTGTGCACTCGGGAGGTCCCTCAGCCTGGCCTGTGCCCTCAGTCTGGGACCCCTCAGGGGGATGTCCACCTGCTGGCGTGCCTGACCAGCCTGGGTGAGGGGCTTTAAGGCTGCCCAAAGCTCCCATTGACCCAACGTCCCAGCAAGGCCGGCTGGATGCAGGTTTCTGGAGTTTTTTCTCCTATAATTGATGCTGTTCCTTGAAGGCCTGGGGTTATCTTCTATAATTGATATACTGTTCCTTTAAGGCGGCCTTCTAACTAACTGAAGCCTCCTCTGCCTCACCTCGCAGCGTCTATAATGAAACAATTGTTACTTTTACTGGTTAGGCCAGAGCTGCTCTTTCCTTCAGCTCCGGAGGATTCTATGATTGATACATTGTTTCAAATGTTTCAAATCTGTGTTTTGCTAGAGGCAGTTTAATCGGAGCTGAGCTGAGCGAGCGCAGCTTCACTTTCGCTCCTGCCGCAATGGAAAGGGCTGTTTACTCAGGTCCGTGAGTGGCGGCCGCCATGTTGGCTGGGCTAATTTGCATACAGCCGCTCTGATTGGCTGGTGGGCGTGGCTTACCCGTCTCGGAGAAACGGTTAATTTTAATATTTCACTTTTATAGAGTAGATTAGTAAGTCATTGTATGGAGGTGCCACTGCTAGCTAGTTCAACAACACTGCGCTTATTTCTAGTTTTGGAGATTATAAATAGATCTGCTATAAACTTTTTGTAAAGGTTTTTATATGAACGTAAGTTTTCATTAAAAAACAAACATGTTTTTATTGATTTTTAGATAGAGAGAAAAAGAGAGAGAGACAGACAGACAGACATTGATGAAAGAGAAACATCTATCAGCTGCCTCCTGCATGCTCCCTATTGGGGATTGAGTACGAAACCCAGGCATGTGCCCTGACTGGGAGTTGAACCAGTGACCTCTTGGTGCATGTGAAGATGCTCAATCCACTGAGCCACACTGGCCAGGTAAGTTTTCATTTTCTAAGGTAAATACATATCAATGGGATTGTTAGGTAAGTATACATTTACCTTTATAAGAAATAATGAAACTCTCTTCTAAAAGAGCTCTACCATTTTGTATTCTCAGCAGCAATACATTGGAGTTTTAATTGTTCCGCATTCTCACCAAATTTGATTTTTTCAGCATTTTTTTTTTAGCTATTTGTAATAGGTTGTTAATGATATCTCATTGAAGTTATAACTGCATTCCCTAAAGCTAATGATGTTAAACATCTTTTCATGTGCTTATCAGACATTCCATACATCCTCTTTGATGAAGTATCTACTCAAGTCTTTCACCCACTAAAAAAATTGGGTTGCTTGTTTCTTACTGTTAATTTTTGAGTTTTTTATATATTCTGGATACAAGTTCTTTTTCAAAATATGATTTGCAAATATTTTCTCCCATTACATTATTTATCACGGAATAAAAATTTTATATTATCTGTCACAGAATAAAAATTTTAAACTTTTGAGAATCAATTATTTCAAAATAAAAAGTTTTAATTAAAAAAACAACAATAGCTTTTAAAACTCTCTCCCCACAACTGACTGGTCATTAAGTGTGTGGGTCTATTCGGGATTCTGTTTTGTTCCACTGATCTAAGTGTCTATCCCTTGACTAATACCACACCATTTTGAGTGCTGTGGCTTTATAGTAAATCTTAAAATTGGGTAGTGTACTTTTTTTATTTTTTAATATATTTTATTGATTTTTTTTACAGAGAGGAAGGGAGAGGGATAGAGAGTTAGAAACATTGATGAGAGAGAAACACTGATCAGCTGCCTCCTGCACATCCCCTACTGGGGATGTGCCCGCAACCAAGGTACATGCTCTTGACCAGAATTGAACCTGGGACCCTTCAGTCTGCAGGCTGATGCTCTATCCACCGAGCCAAACCGGCTAGGGCAAATATTGGGTAGTGTGAGTCTTTCCAACTTTATTAATCTTTTGTTCATCTTTTAAAAAATTATTTTGGCTATTCTAGTTGCTTTGTCTTCCCATGTAAATTTTACGATCAGCTTGTCTATGTCTACAAAAAAAACCTGCTGGAATTTTTACTAGAACTGTGTTAAATCTGTATATCAACTTAGGGAGAATCACAGTCTTAACTATATGGAGTCTTCCAATCTATAAATACAATATGCCTCTCCATTTATTTAGGTCTCCTTTGATTTTTTTACATCAGTGTTTTGTAGTTTTTAGCACATAGACCCTGAACATTTTGTTAGATTTATACCTAAGCACTTCATTTTGGGGGAGCTGTTGAAAAAGGCAATTTTGTTTTCATTTCAATTCCTAGGTACAGAAATGCCATTGCTTTTTGCATCCTGATTGTATCCTGTATCCTTATTATTTCATTTGTAATTCTAAGGATATTTTTTGGTAAATTAATTTAGAACTTTTATACAGGTAATTATGTTGTTTGTGATTAAGATAACATAATTGCCTATACTGTCTTATTTTCTTTCCAATCTGTATACCTTTTATTTTTCTTGCTATACTGAACATGCTACGACTTCCAGTACAATGTTGAATAGGGGTAGTGAGAGAGAACCTCCTTGCCTCGCTCCTGATCTCTGGGAAATTTTTCAAGCTTTTACCATTACATATTATGTTAGCTAAGGCTTTTTTGTAGATACCATTTACAAGGTTAAGACTCCTTCTAATTCCAGTTAGTTGAGAATTTTTACTGTAAAAGAATGCTAAATTTTGTCAAATATTTTTTCTGCATGAATTGATACTGTCATGTATTTTTTCAAGTTTATAATATTAAATCAGCCTTTCATTCTGAAGATAATGCACAATAGGTCATGGTGTCGTATTCTTTTTATACATTGCTAAATTTGATGTCTTATTATATTTGAGAATTTTTACGTCCACGTTCATGAGAGCTATTGATCTGCAGTTTTCTTTACTTATGTTTCTGCCTGGTTGCAATATCACAGTTTTGCTGGCCTCATAAAATAAGTTGGGAAGTATTTCTGCCTCTTCAATTTTCTTAAGAAATTGTACAGAATTGGTGTTAATTTTTTTCCTTACGGTTTGGTAGATTTTGCCAGTGAAACCATTTTGGACTGCAGATTTCCTTCTCAGGTTTTGAACTACAAATTTAATTAAAAACAAACAAACAAACAAAAACCAGACATAGCACTCTTCAGTTCTCTATCACTTCTTAAGTTTTGATAGTTTGTAGCTTTTAGAGAAATTGATTCTTTTCTTCTAAATTTTTTATGTCAAATTTATGTGCATAGAATTGTTTACAGTACTATCTGATCTTTTTTAAAAAAAATATGTATTTTATTGATGTTTTACAGAGAGGAAGGGAAAAGGATAGAGAGTCAGAAACATCGATGAGAGAAAACATTGATCAGCTGCCTCCTGCACATCCCCCACTGGGGATGTGCCTGCAAACCAAGGCACATGCCCTTGACTGGAATCGAACCTGGGACCACCCCCAGTCTGCAGGCCAACACTCTATCCACTGAGCCAAACCAGTCAGGGATGATCCTTTTAATATTTGTGAGATTTACAGTGGTATCACCTCTTTCACTGATATTGGTAATTTGTGTTTTATTTTTCACTTTATCAGTATGGGTAGGGGATTGTCAATTTTATTCATCTCTTCAAAGAATCAGCTTTTGGTTTCATGTATGTTCTCTAATGTTTTCCCAGTATAAACTTTATTGATTTCTGGTATTATTTCCTTCCTTTTGCTTGATACAGGTTCTGTACATTCTTTTAATACTATGATGCAGCTAAGAGTTGTTTTAATACCCTTCACCAATCTTTTCTGCTATGAACTATAATTTAGATACTTTAAAAATCATTCTCCTAAATATAATCATGTGAATTTATGGGGGGTTCAATGGTTTTCTACTTTATTTTTGTCACTTGGTACCCCTTACCTCCTATTCTGTACTTTTCTTTCATAGTTAATGGCCTGTGCCCTGTATGAAGGACTATAAGATTCTGAGCAATGGTTCTCAAGTTCAATTCCAGGTAGGGCATATATCTAGGTTGAGAATCTGATCCTTCACTGGGAGGCAACCAATCGATGTCTCTCCCTCTCTCTATCTCTGTCTCTCTCATCAATAAAAACATACCCTCAGGTGAGAATAAATAAATAAAAAGATACATAATTCCGATTAGATTAAAAAAATCCATAGTCTTTCTCAAGTGGGGTTCCTTACATGAACTAAACAAAAAAATAATGAGGGATTATTTTTCATTTAAATACCAAGGATGATATAACTATTACCATTTTAGGTGCATAAGAAGTTAGTTCAGCCCTAGCTGGTGCTCAGTGGTTAGAGCATTGGTCCATAGACTAAAGGGTCGCAGATTTGATTGTGGTCAAGGGCACACCTCGGTTGCAAGCTCATCACCATCCCGGTTGAGGCATGTGAAGGTATTATTGTTTCCTTCAATCAATGTGTCTTTCTCACACTGATGTTTCTCTCTCTGTGTCTCTCCTCCCTTCCACTCTCTTTAAAAATCAATGGAGTCCAGTTGGCTTGGCTCAACGATTTAGTGTTGACCTATGAATCAGGAGGTCACAGTTTGATTTCCAGTCAGGGCACAGGCTGAGTTGCTGGCTTGATCCCCAGTGTGGGGCATGCAGGAAGCAGCTAATCAATGATTCTTTCTCATCACTGGTGTTCCTCTCTCTCTCTCTCCCCCATTCTCCCTTTCTGAAATCAATAAAATATGTATCTTTAAAAATCAATGGAAAAAATATCCTTGGATAAGAATTAAAAAAAAGAAAGAAAGAGAAAAGAAACTGATTCAGTATATACAGATTTAGGGCACTAGCACTTGACACTCACAGAGAAATTTCCAATTGAGGAAGGCTGCAAGGAGAGATGAGTACTTAAGCAATGGAATAAAGAGTACTAGGTACATATTGAAATGGGAGTACAAAGGAGAGAATAATTGTAGCAACTCTGTCGAAAGTAATTTTCAGTCAGGTCATTAAGCAGCAACGACTTTAAAATTTTCCTATTTCTCATCTCTGTTTCCATTTTAATCTTTAGAGATGAGTTCATCTCTCTCTCATAAATTTAATGTCATCCACAAATCTGAGTATTTTTCTTTAATCAAGTATACTTTATTTAGCAATGTTTTCCTTAATGTTTCCAAGTAAAAAGTTAACAAATTAAATGTTTATCTAAATTTTTAGGACCAACTCTCTTTTGTCATACTACTCATGCCCACCAAATCACATCCCCAAATTAAAATACCAGTTTCTTAACTTCAAAAAGTCTAAAACGTTTTTAATTTCTTATGATCAGATCCCTTCTCAATCTAAACTAATTTCTATTTCTCTCATATTTCTATTCCTTTTATTTTTCTCAAGTAAATGCTTACATATAATCGCTTGTATTTATTTCCCTCTCTTCCAACTTGTTGTACTCTCATAAATTCTATAAATATTCTCACCATATTCTGAGAATATTTTTCCTTAATCCTCAATTTAAATAAATTTCTAGTAGGTCTTATTATCTAAAGAAAATTTTCACAATGAAATGAAAAATATTTAAAGCAACCAAATGAAAAGTATGTAAGTCATAATATTCAACAAACACTCTGCATTTGAACCAAAACAATAATACCTTCTCATTTTTAACAAGTTGCTTTCGGATTGCAGAATCCCGTCTGAAGCATAATGCTTTACAACATGGTCCAAGATTACTAAGAAGACTTGCCCTTTCTTCTTTTCGCAGTAATGCAGCCATATTGAGAGCCCCCAATTCATGTTCAAAAAGACTGTCTGCATCTTTCAAAAGTCAAAAACACACAGTAAGTTTTCCTAAAATATAAAGGCAATACCAACTGCTTAGATGAATATTCCACAGTCTGTACACTTCATCAAAGTTACCAACATTGATGAAAATTATTTTACATTAAATATTCTCTGTGAAAGTTATTCAATGTGTAGTTTCATTGCTAGTCTGAAACAAAAATAAACCTTCTGACAACCACTTTAAGTTTAAGGTACAAGAAAAGCAGATCCTGGGAGTGAGAATTGATACTGATTACAACTATAACTGGGAAGAAAAGATCAACTAAAGAATTAATGAAGTCAAATTCAGGATATTGCACACCATCAACTACTACTTCAAGTTCTAGATTTCAGGACTTTACTGTAGAAAGAATCAAATGTAATAATATGACTATAGTCTGTGACCTCTTAAAAAGCCAGTTAGGAAGTGATTAGGTGTTAGACAATCTGCAAACTTTATCCTACATTTTGGTCACTATAAAATTCTGGACAATGTATTAAATTAAAATACTTAGTTTTAAAGTCAAAACATGCAAGATAGGGAAATATTTTAACAGAATAGAGCCAGTCAATAATCAAAATAAATTACAGAATAAGTAATAACTTCAAAGCTAGCATTCTAAGAATTGGCCAAGAGTGCCAAAGGTCCCAGGTACTGCTTCTATAACAAGACTAGAGGTCCGCTGCACAAAAATTTGTGCATTTGGGGGGGTCCCTCAGGTGGCCTATGCCCTCTTGCAGTCTGGGACCCCTTAGGGGTTGTCCACCTGCTGGCGTGCCTGGCCAGCTGGGGTGAGGGGCTGATGGCTGTTTCAGGCTGCCCACAGCCCCTTCAGGGTTCGGGTCCCTACTGAGGTGCCTGGCCAGCCTGGGTGAGGGACAGAGGGCCATTTCAGGCTGCCCACAGCCCCTTCAGGGTTTGGGTCCCTACTGGGGTGCCTGGCTAGAAGCAGGTAACTGGGATTTATTCAATTTCTATAACTGAAACTTTGTTGCCTTGGTCCCCTGCTCGAAGCCTGGGTTGCCCCTTGGCAACCCAAGGTCCCAGTCCAGCAGGTATCTGGGGTTTGTTTATCTTCTATAATTGAAACTTTGTAGCCTTGAGTAGAGCTGTCTGCCACCCGTAGCCACCGCCATCTTAGTTGAGTTAATTTGCATATCTGCTCCTGATTGGTTGGTGGGTGTGGCTTGTGAGTGTAACGGAGTGAGGGTCAATTTGCATATTACTCTTTTATTATATTAGATGATCAAATAGGTTAATGTTAGAGCCCACAAAGGAAAGCAGTAAATAACACATAAGAACAAAACAGACACATTTGATTGAAACTGCATTAAATATTTCACTCTCATTTTCTGACTGTAAAGCACAGTGAGATTAGATAATTAACAAAAACTTAGTCTCAGACAATATACCTATAAGTAAATAACTTGCATAGTCAATAGGTATATAATATAAGAAAAGCTTAAATAAAAATAAAGAAAACTCAAAACTAATTCACAAACTCTGGTGTCTATGAGAACTATCTGAGGAACTTTCCAAAACACAGTGCCAGATCTATAAAACCTCCAGATCTACTGAACTACCACAGCTGGATCAGGATACCTTATAGGCAAAGGCAGTTCCTCAGGTGATTCAGAGATACAAATGTCTGAGCCAAACAATGATAGTCACATTGTACAGCATTAAAAAATCAACAACAACAAAATCCCATTAACTATCATTCCATTAAAGAAGAATTTGCAACGAGATCATGCCATCCTTGAAAACTGCTCAAGACAAATTTCTTTGTATTGAAATTCTTAACACATACTTGTAAACCTCCCTAGACTGATTAAAAACACATACTTCAGTACAAGCAGAACAAAGGAAACAAAATAACTGGAAAAGTGTAGCTCAGAAGAATTTAATCATACTACAATGAGAAAACCTAGAAAAAAGCAATTTAAATGTCAGTATTGTTGACCCCTGAACAAGGTGGGAGCTGGGGGTGGGGAGTGACAACCCGCTGCACAGGCAATATCTGCCTATAACTTTGATTCCCCCAAAACTAGGTAGTTCCTTGGAATCCACAGGGGAATTGGTTCCAGGTACCAAAACCCAGAGATGCTCAAGTCCCTTATACAAAACAGTGTAAGACAATGCATCCATGCATTCCTAACTGTAGATAAAAAATACTGCTTTTTCACCTGAGATGACTGTATGTATATTGAAAAATCTACATATAAGTGGACCCACACAGTTCAAACCCATGTTGCTCAACAGTTAACTATGCATACAATAAGTTTTATCCTTTAAGAATTTAAGGTTCCTGGAATATTTTTAAGTTACATATGGTGCTGCCCAGATGGTGTGGCTCACTGGTTGAGCATCAACCCATGAACCAGGCAGGAGGTCAGGATTTGATTCCTGGTCAGGGCACAAGCCTAGGTTTTGGACTCAATCCCCAGTGAGGGGCATGCAGGAGGCAGCTGATCAATGATTCTCTCTTATCATCTCTCTCTTTCTTTCTCTCTTTCTCTCTCTCTCTCTCTCTCTCTTTCTTTCTCTCTCTCTCTCTCTCTCCCTCCCTCCCTCCCTCTCTTTCTCTCTGAAATCGATAAAAATTTATTTAAAAAAAATTGCATACGGTGCCCTAGCCAGTTTGCTCAGTGATTAGGGTGTTGGCCCACAGACTGAAAGGTCTCGGGTTTGATTCTGGCCACGGTCACCACCTATCTAGGTTGCAGGCTCAATCCCTGGCCCTAGTCAAGGCACAGTCAAGGCAAAGGTGGGAGGCAACCAATAGATGTGACTCTCTCACATCGATGTTTCTCTTTCTGCCTCTCTCTCTCCCTTCCACTCTCTAAAAAAAATAAATCAATGGAATATGCTCAGGTGAGGATTAACAAAGAAAATTACATATGGAATATGGGGATTGTGGCACTGAACTAGATCCAGTAAAACAGAAAAATTGGTATCAATTATTCCACAAATATTTATGGAATACCTAACCTACTATGTGTCAGGTAGTTTTCTAGGCAATGGCATAATTAGTAAGAACATTTCATTAGATACTGATAGAGCAGTAAACAAAACTAAATTCTATTTCTTAGAAAAATTATATTCAGCATGTCAGTTCTCTAACAAAACAATCATAGCAAAATATAGGATGGTAAAGAACAGTCAAATCCCTCTCTATAGAGTGTATTTTCATTATTGAAAGTAAGCCAGGATCAAATTGTATAATATAATTTGCAAAATTAAACTAGATTTTCACTTGAAATGCCATTTGCAAAAGTCACAGGAGTCAGAAGTGGTAAGACCTTAGGGGTTTCATTTCAACATTTTATGCTCATAGAAGTTACTTAAGATCACAGAGCAGATAGGAGAAACCAAGATGGCGGCATAGGGAAACACCGGAAATTACTGCATCGCACAACTATTTCAAAACTACAATGAAAAGATAAAACGGACACCACCCAGACCCACAGGAAGGAGGGCTGAGTGGAAATTGTACAACTAGAAAGAGACTGAGACTCAGAGGAGGTGCAGAAGTAAAGTGCAGAGGTACGGAGGCATGCGTGAAGGAGCTCGCGGAAAGGGCTGGCAGTATTTCGTACCAGAGGGAGGCACAAGCTCCTGACGGCTCTGAACTCCAGTTCCAGGTGAGTTTCTGGTGACTCAGACTTATACGGGGAGGAGCTGGACTGTCTGGCACCGTCTGGCACCGGGAGGATCTCCAGAGCGGCTCTATCTTGGCGGTGCCGAGGGTCACTGCGACCCGGAGCCCCTTAGGGCAGGGCTGAGAATCAGCCATAGCTGGTTGCTCCGCCATATAGATTCCCCAAGACTCTGCCTCACCCAAGCTGTGCACAGAGGCTTTTGCATATAAAAGGCTGGGAAACCTCAGGCAGAAGCAAAAATAACATCTCCTTAGAGTTCCAAGAGACAGTGAACCCAGTGGTCAAAGCGGGACCACCCAGTCTACAACTACTCAGATACATAAGGGACACACTCAGGGGGCAGACTCAGTGAGCACCAAAGCCCCACTGGAGCAAGTCTTGCCCCATAAGGGTGTCTCCAGCACAAAAGTTCTCCAACCATAGACACAGCTGATTCTCACAGCCAAGTGGCCTGGAGGTCAATTCCTCTCAGTGATACCAATAGCAATCAAGGCTTAGCTACAACAAGACTGTGCACAAAGCCTACAAAGCAGTGCACCAAGAGTATCCACCTCAGGTAATTGAGGAGACTGAGCCACTGGACCCTACAAGACACCTAGCACAGAAAGCCACTCTATCAACACAGGGAAGCAGCCAAAATGCGGAGACAAAGAAACAGATCACAAATGACAGAAATGGAGGAAAGCAAATGACCAGATGTAGAGTTCAAAACCATGGCTATAAGGTTTTTCAAGAATATTTTAGAGACTGCCAATAAATTTAGTGAGACCCTTGAAGATATGAAAAAGGACCAGCTAGAAATTAAGCATACACTGACTGAAATAAAGAATAATATACAGAGATCCAACAGCAGACTAGAGGATTGCAAGAATCAAGTCAAAGATATGAAATATGAAGAAGCAAAAAAAACACCCAACCGGAAAAGCAAAAAGCAAAAAGAATCCAAAAATATGAAGATAGTGTAAGGAGTCTCTTGGACAACTTCAAGCGTACCAACATCAGAATTATAGGGGTGCCAGAAAAAGAGAAAGAGCAAGAGACTGAAAACCTATTTGAATAAATAATGACAGAAAACTTACCCTACCTGGTGAAAGAAATAGACTTACAAGTCCAGGAAGCACAGAGAATTTAACAAAAAAAATCCAAGGAGGACCACACCAAGACACATCATAATTAAAATGCCAAGGGCAAAAGACAAAGAGAAAATCTTAAAAGCAGCAAGAGAAAAGCAGTCAGTTACCTACAAGGGGGAAACCATATGAAAGTCAGCTGATTTCTCAACAGAAACTTTCCAGGCCAGAAGGGAGTGGCAAGAAATATTCAAAATGATGAATAGCAAGAACCTATAACCAAGATTACTTTACCCAGCAAAGCTGTCATTCAGAATTGAAGGTCAGATAAAGTGCTTCACAGACAAAAAAAAGCTAAAAGAGTTCATCACCATGCAACTAGTATTATATGAAATGCTGAAAGGTATCCTTTGAGAAGAGGAAGAAAAAGTAAAGATAAAAATTTATGAACAGCAAATACGTATCTATCAACAAGTGAACCTAAAAATCAAGTGAATAAAAAAAAAACACACCTGATGAACAGAATAAACTGATGAATAGAATAGAATCAAGGGCATAGAAAGGGAGTGGACTGACAATTCTTGGGGGAAAGGGGTGTTGGGGGTGTGGGAAGAGACTGGACAAAAATCGTACACCTATGGAGGAGGATAGTGGGGGGGGTAAGGACAGAGGGTGGGGTGGGAACTGGGAGGAAGGGAGCTATGGGGGGATAAAAGAGGAACAACTGCAATAATATGAACAATAAATAAAAAATACCTAATACATAGAAGAAAAAAAAAATCACAGAGCAACCAAAAAACGGTAGAAAGAGTAGAGAAATAACCTAAGACTTCGGTTACCTGTCAGGCTATACACACTCACAAGTATAATTTAAATATATTTCATACACATACATTCTATGTTTACTGTAAAAATATTAAAATCAAGAATTTTAGTGATTATGTTAGCAGCTGAAAGAAAGGACATGGATTCATGAAACTCTTAAAACAATTTTTTAATGTTAATAAAAAGCTTAATTCTTTTAACTAAACTTTTTTGCTCTCATGAACATTACATAAAAGTAAACAAAGTTACTTTCATCTTTTATCTCCTTTCCACATGCCCTTCTCATTTTTGTCTTGATAAGGTCTAAAATCAATGTGATAAAATAGTTTCCAATTAAAGAGTAGCAGTTATTATTTACTGAGTGTTACAACACATCAGAAACTGTTCTAAGTATTTGACTTGTAATAATTCATATGTTCCTCCTAATAATCATTTGGAGTTGGTGGTGTCATTGTTCCCAGCTTAAGGTGGTGACACGAACACAGAGAGATTAAACAATAGTTAGGAAGGGGTTGTGTCTATTGGAATTCAGACATTAGGCATAGAGACCCAGTTTTGTTTTTTTAAAAAAATATATTTTATTGATTTTTTTACGAAGAGGAAGGGAGAGAGGTAGAGAGTTAGAAACATCTATCAGCTGCCTCCTGCACACCTCCTACTGGGGATGTGCCCGCATCCAAGGTACATGCCCTTGACAGGAATTGAACCTGGGACCTTTTAGTCCACAGGCCGACGCTCTATCCACTGAGCCAAACTGGTCAGGGCTAGAGACCCAGTTTTTAACAACTTTGTTAAAGGTTCAGCCTACACAACTGTGAGTAGAATTCTCCATTTCCCAGGAAAAAGCATTGCCAAGACAACCGATTTGCTTAGATAATGGAAATATCTAGTCTACTTCCCTAGGCTCTGCTTCATTTAGCCCTGGTTAAACAATTGAGTACTTTGTTCAAAGTAATTTTGATACAGAAAGATAATTATGCTATTTTTACTATTTTTCTATGAGCTTAACTTTTTCTCAAAATAAATTTTAAAAAGAAATTCTCACCATGAGAATAAATAATGAATAAGTGGTTCCTCCAGTAAATAAATAAATAAATAAATAAATAAATAAATAAATAAATAAATAAATAATTATTAGTGTTTCTTAAGAACAGAACATAATCCATTTCTAAGGCATCTTAGTATTTACAACACACAGTGTACAATCAAAGTAGAATATAATTACCTTTGGGTTTTTCTAAGAGTCTCTGACATGTTTCTTTGACTTTAGTAAAGAGTTCAGAACCTGCCAGCTTTTTAGAAATCCCAATTCTCAGCATAACAGCTCCAGGTGTAAATTTTAAGAGTGCAGCTCCAGGCTCTCGTGGTTCTTTTGGATGTTTTGGCATAAGACCAGACCAATCCACATCTATCACATCTAATGGATCTGTAAAAAGTTAAAGAACAGGAATATTTTTACACCAAGAAATAGTATTCTTGTTATCTAGAGAGAAATATAAATTGCAAAACATGAAAAAAATCATTAAATAATACTTTAAACCAAAAATGTCATATTCTTAAGATGACATTTCTAGAAACACTCATATTTAGAACCTAAGGACCTTTACAAAAACAACGAAACTTTCTCACCAAAAGAAAACAGGCAAGCAAACAAAAACCCAAGCAAAATCATTCCTTCAATTTGCCTGAGAGATCCCAATGAAAGAACTCCATTATTTCACAAAGAATAATAGGTCTGACATTTTGAAACTTGGCATCAGAATCCTTTCCCAGGTTAAATCTAGGAATCTATTTTGCATTCATGTGCACACACATGCATGCACACAAATTTTACTTTTTAAAAACAAATAATTCATTATGAAATTACTTTGACTCCGGCAATTGCTCTTATCAGAAACAAATAATTCATCTATGAAAAGGAGTAGTTGAACAAATTAACAAAATAACGTTCTACTTAGAAATACACAGTAGCCAATAATAAAGATAATAATCATATATATCTTCTACATTAGTAAAAAAATTGTGAAATATAAGAGCAAATTAAAAAAGAATTCAAATGTAATATTCTACATTCTCAGACAAAGCAAACACCCTAACTATGATTAAAAACAAACTCTAAAACCTGTTATTAATAACCAGACTAAATGGGGTGATTGATATAGTCAACAGAGTAAGCTCTGGTAAGGCATAAAGTTGTATAAGTGAAAATAATTACTGAATTTAGAAAATTGACAGAAAGAAGTATAGAAATAGTGCTCAAATATAGTTTCAACTATTATAAATTTCTGAACCATCATTTCCACAGTTGGTTTAAGGCACCACAGTTGTGAAGCTCTTACCATATACCGTATCTACTATCTAGAACACTGCCAGAAGCCAGGACTATTTGGCTAGATTCCAAGTTATATAAAATATGAATCTTAAACTCTGAAAAGGAAATCTTACAATTTTGCTATTTTAAATGAGGCCTTTCCCAATTCAAAGGCAAAGTCTACTTAAAAATGAACACAGCATTTTTATTGACTATAATTATTGATAATTACTACAATTTTCATTTTATTGGACTGTCAATGTTAATTAAAACATAAAGGGGGAAGTTCTAACTGACTTTATTCAATTTTTACAGCATGAAAGGGAACAAAAGTATCTTCATACCATAAATCATATAATTTTGTGATCAACCACATCTGCAAATGATTACCTGGCATCTTCTCCTCATCCTGCTGGTCCTCCCTCTTTTCAGCATCACCTGCCAGAATTTCATCGAGTTCATCATCACTGATTGGCTCATATCCTTCTCCAGCACCTGATCCTAATGAATGTGCATCATCTAACTTGGATTCATCATCTGCTAATTAGAAAAATTAATCTCATGTCAAAGGGAGTGTTAAGGGAAACAATGTCTAAGTCAAACCAAAGATGTAGAGGCGGTGTCACTAAAAAAAAATCAGAAAAGTATTTTCACTAGAAAATGACATTTTTTAAATTATTAAAAACACTTGAATAAAAAAGACAACTGAAAAAATATAATTCAAATAGTCAAATTTAATTTTAATGGCAAGAATACCATAGGGACAGCTATATTAAAATAGGTTATAACAGTTAAAATAAGTGAAATAGAAGCTAACATGTTAATGTTGATTATTTAACATATTATATAACATAACCTTATATAGTAAAACTTTAAGTGAATCCAGACAAACATACTAACTTCAAAAGGATGCATTAATTGCTTTACTTAAACTCATATGTTTTTATTGATTTTTAGAAAAAGCAAGGGAGAGAAACATTGATGTGAGAGAGAAACACCAATAGGCTGTTATCTCACATGGGCCCTGACTGGGGATCGAACCTCCAACCTAGGTATGTGCCCTGACCAGGAAATCAAACCTGCAAACTTTTGGTGTATAGGATGACGCCCTAATCAACTGAGCCACTTGACCAGGGCAAATCTCATTGGTTTTGTAAAAACTTGCAAACTTGTTAATAAAGTTTAGTTCATATAAATGACTTATAGCAGTGAGGTAAAAATGTAAAAGTGCTATTAATTCTCCCTCTATATCCCAATTATTCCCCCATCCCAACATTATTCTTTAATGAATGAACATAATTTTATAAAGAATGCTGTAATACAATTTTAACACATTTTTATTAGTACCACTAATAAATATATTCCACTTCTTGATATTACCAACTTTTCTCAACCACCTACTCCCCTGGTGAGTTAGTTGTGAACTTAAATTACCCTAAAATTACAGAGCACATTTAATGTTTCTAATTATTAGCTATCAATATATTTTATTAAGTTTATAACATGAGTTTTCAAAATGCAACAGTATACTTTATAAATATTTGCAATAAATAAAATATAATAAACTAAGATGTTTCTAAGCATTCTAATAATTTTCTATTCTATTAAATTCTATAATAATCTCTCCATACCCTCACCAATTCAATAAGATAACCAATTTTAATAACTTCATTATCTAATCTAATAAAAGACTAATATGCAAATTGACCGCCACTCCAAGACACCCAAACCACGCCCACCATCCAAGCCATGCCTCCGAGCCAATCAGCAGCTGTATGCAAATTAAGCCAGCCAAGATGGAGGCCAACAGCCACTGAGCTGGAACAAGCAGGAGGCTTCCGTTGCAACTGCCTGACTAGGCCAGTGGGTCTCTGCTCAAGGCAACATAGTTTCAATTATAAAAGCCATGGAGCTGAAGCAAACAGGAGGCCAGTGATGAAGGAAACTGCCTGCCTAGGCCAGCTGGGCCTCTGCTCACGGCAACAAAGTTTCTATTAAAGAAGATAAATAAACCCCAGAAACCTGATTCCAGCCAGCCTTCGCTGGGACGTTGGGTCAATGGGAGCTGTGGGCAGCCTGAAAACAGTCCTCAGCCCCTCACCCAGGCTGGCCAGGCACGCCAGCAGGTGGACATCCCCCGAGGGGTCCCAGACTGTAAGAGGGCACAGGCCGGGCTGGGGGATCTCTCCCTGCCCCCCCCCCCAAGTGCACAAATTTTTGTGCACCGGGCCCCTAGTCCTATGTAATAAAACCCTAATATGCAAATCTACCCAACTGTGGAACAACTGGTCACAATGATACACACTAACCACCCGGGGGCAGACGCACAATGCAGGAGCTGCCTTTTAGTGGTCAGTGTGCTCAGCCAGAAGCCAGGCTCACAGCTGGCAAGCACAGCAGTGGTGGAGAGAGCCTCTCCCACCTCTGCAGCAGCACTAAGGAGCAGGGAGCAGGCAGGCAGAAAGGAAGAAGGGGTCCTGAACTATAAGAAGGATCCCGGACTGCAAGAGGGTGCAGGCCGGGCTAAGGGGAACCTCCCCCCCGGGTGCACAAATTTCGTGCACTGGGCCTCTAGTATAAATATATATTTAAACAAGTGCAAATGATAGGATTTTTCAATTTTCAAGTTTATCCAACTCATTTTCCTACTTTACATGAATAAAACGTTTCACCTCACAGTAGTTAATTCACCTCTATATTTCTATGCTGTGTTATCAATGACCACAACCAATGAATGACATAATTTTAAAAAAGGGTCACAAGAGAACTATTATAATTAGTGCAATTATATTTAATTACATACCTCCATTAGTATTATGGCTCCTGAACTGATGCTATCTAACTCAAAATTAAGGGGAAAATGTAATTGAAGAATGTTGAATGTTTTTGTCAAGTAGAAAAATGTGTAACAGATGACATATTGGGATATTAATTCAGATAAGGATGTTTCATTTTAAAAGAATGTGAATTTATTCTGGGCCCAATGCTACAAGATGGCCAATAAAATGTTACTGTTTATATACTAAGTATATCAGCAGTTTCTGTGGGGGCTTGAAGTACACAGGTTATGAGAGAACAATGGTGTAAGCACTGGTATCAAAACTAGACAGTGCCAGGAGACAGAATTTCCAGGAAAATTCTCAGGGGACCCGTACTATTGTTACCTAAGCTATAATTTACCAAAGAATAAAATGTAGGGCATGTATGTATAATCAAAATACATTTTCACTTATCTACCATTTATTGTATCCTTGCTATAGTATCAATGATAAAAAACAAAACAAAACGAAAGGTAAGGTCCTTTATAATTCTGAAGAGAAATCCAAATAATTATAAAATAAGTATAGTAGAGTGCAGGGATGCCATAAAAGATGTATAAATAAAGCGCCATGTTAATTTTAAAGAGTAAGACTTTAAGCAGAGGAGGCTTCTTAGAATAAATAATCCATAAACTGGGACTTGCAATTAAAAAGAGAAGATAAAAGGAAACGTCTATGAGATAACGAGAAAAGTAGGTGCAAAGAAGGCTAAAGAATGCAACCCATTCAGAGAATGCAGAGGCATGAGTCAGTCTGTATAGTAGACAGGGGGTGAAGGACAAAGAGTGATGCTCCACACAGCTGCGGCTGACTCTGGAGCGAGCTAAAGGGCTGATGTGAACTTTTCAGGGTTCCGCATTCTAGAAATGGGAGCGCAAATAGTATTCTATAGTCAATCTGTCATTAAATGCCGTCTCGGGTAGTGTTATTTTCATATATATTTCTTCTTAACTGACATAGAAACAGAGACAACTAATAGTTTTTAAAATTCTTTTCAGAACCAAGACATCAATTCAATTTTTAGTATTCTATTTTTTTTTAACATCTACAGACGCTGCATCTAATAATCTTTTATTTAATTTAGGTTTATTTGAACCAAGTCTGCCTTGATAGTAATATGAGAATAGATTTTGTTTTTCTTATTATTTATTTATTTTTTTAGTGAAAGTGGAAGAGAGAGGGAAAGACAGAAAAACATTGATATGAGAGAAACACTTTGATTGGTTGCCTCCTGTACAAGCCTCGACTGGGGCCTAGGCTGGGGAGGAGCCTGCAACTAAGGAATGTGCCCTAGACCAGAATCGAACCTGAAACCCTTTGATTCACAGGCTGATGCTCTATCCACTGAGCCAAACTGGCTAGGGCAGGGAGAACACATTTTAAAAATATGCCTTATAGCCCTGACTGGTTTGGCTCAGTGGATAGAGCGTCGGCCTGTGGACTGAAAGGTCCCAGGTTTGATTCCAGTCAAGGGCATGTACCTTGGTTACAGGTACATCCCCAGTAGGAGGTGTACAGGAGGCAGTTGATCGATGTTTCTCTCTCATCAATGTTTCTAACTCTATCCCTCTCCCTTCCTCTCTGTAAAAAATCAATAAAATATATTAAAAAAATATGCCTTATAAAATCTATGTTGCCTTATGAAATCTATTTTTCCTTAAAATAATGGAGTCAGTAGGTTACCTTTTAAAACACTGGTTTTCTATAAAATCTGAAAAGGAATGGAGCAGTTTAACAGACAATAAGGTGTGACTCACCTTCTAGACTCTCAGTTCTTCCAACTTTATTTATATCTTCAAATTCCTGTATGGATGCTAGATCTTTCTCCATTCTTTCTTTATCCAAAGCTACGGAGTCTCGAGAAGTGCCTTCTAGGTCTCTTTCATGTTCAGTCTCTACTTTTGCTTCACTGCGTTTTACCGACTCTGTTTGAGAACTATCAAAAATTCTGTCTCTGTCTCTGTCCCTTTCCACAGAATCAGAAATTAATCTCTCTCTTTCCCTGTCCATGTCTCTCCGCTTGTCTCGTTCTCTCTCTCGTTCCCGTAATCTATCTCGGTCCCTGTTACGCGACCAGTCTTTATCAGCATCTCGATCCCATTCTCTCTGCCTTGTATCTCTCCTCTCTCTTTCCCTGTCTCTATCATGCTCATATCGATCACGTTCTTGAAGCCGATCTCTGCTATCAAATGACCCAGATCTTGAATGAACCTGTCGATCTGACTCAGGAGAACTTCTTCTTGAACTGTGGCTTCTTGAATCCTGGCGATCTAAAATAAATATATCACACACAAAGAGTTAACATGATAAAACAGTAATAATATGCTTCATTTTAGGGTCCTTTAAAGCTTACAATTTATCCTTTTCTATATTTATTCCTACTATTCAAAGAACTCATTTAAAGAAAAACTGATCGCTCTAAGTGCTAACTGAAACATGTAAAATACATGTTTTCTTGTCTGTTATCACTATAACCACAAAATAACTTCAAAGGAATAAGTACATAAAATGATTACACATTAACAGAATCATCATCACTTCATTATCTATCCCCATACTTTATTCTCTGTGGTCAAAAGAGAATGAACTGGCTCTTAGAAGAGCAGAAAGGTTAAAATTTTAGGCATAAAAAAATGAGTTGTACACATAAGCCTTTTCACCAAGATATACTACTAAAATCTTGATATTAAGCAGACTGACATCACTGAGTGTACCTTTATTATAATACTGATATTAATGTGGTAACAGGTAACATTTTGGAGGGATGGTTAAACTTCTATTTTAAGTACCTTGAAATTTAGGGCAGTGAGTGAAGTAATAAATTTAGCATTTACTTTAAAATTGTAATCTGTACAAAATATGCTAACACAGGAAACACCAGCTAGATTATATTTCAATTTATTACCTGAAGAAGTACTTCGACTAGGTTCTCCACGCTTTAACTGATCAATCCTTGATTTTCTCTCTCCTGAGACTTCCAAGCTTTTTGTTTTTTCTCTGTCTCTTGAGCCACTATGCAGTATTCTCTTTCGACCACTTTGGTCATCTCCACTTCGATGGGCCGAATCACTGGATGGGGAACGCAGACGACCAGATGTATGACTACGATTACTCCGATTGCTCCCAAGGCTGCTACTCCTCTTTTGATCCACTGGTTTGCGATGTGATGCATCTTCTACAGTAACATGAGGTGCCTCTACTTTTTCGGCTCGTGTTTTGTGGCATTTTTTATGAGAGTCTTCACTTGTATTGGTGGGGATGACAGAAGTGGAAATAGTGGTGGCACATGGGTTGAAGGTGCTGATAGCAGTAGTGGCAAGAGTAGCAGAAGCAGTCATAGTAGGAGCTGTAGCCACAGGAGGAGGAGGAGGGGGAAGGGAAGATGGAGAAGAAGTCCTTCCAGGAGCAGCAGCTGTGGCAGCATGCTCCGATTCTGGCAACTCTGCACGGTCAGGCACATCCTCATCAGACCAGTCACTAAACGCTGTATCTTCTTTTCTCTGAGGCTCTTCTATAGTCAAATTCTTAGCATTGGAAATTTCAACCAATCCCTCTTTGGTTGTTATAGGGGGAGTCCGAGGGCCTCTTTTCTTCTTACTCTGCTGGACTGCTTCTTCATCAGAAATATCAGAATCACCTCTAGATCTCTTATGTTTTTTTTCGACACTTTTCTTCTTCTGTCCTTTTTTTGGTGAAAATACTTGACCATCTTCAGATGCTGTCTCTGTGTTAGCCCTCTCTATTCCAACATCATCCTCTTTCTTTTTCTTAATAGGTTTCTTTTGAACTTTTGCTTTTTTCTTGTTTTCATCATGAGCTCCATCAGATGCATCACAGTCTTCTGATAGGTGGTGTCCTAGCATGTCTTGTGCTCGAATTCTTGAGCTTTCTGTGATTTCTGTCTGTTCTCTCTGCTTATCTACAGAAGAAACTTTCTCTTTGAGCTCTTGCTCTTCATAGCGCCTTGAACTCTCTTTTCTTTCCGGTTTACGATCTTCCTCTTTCCATCTACCCTGCCTGTCTTCTGGAAAGTGTGATGGACTAAGAGAATGAGATTCTTGAGGTCGTACAACCTGGCTCAAGAGTCTGTGTCTTTCATCTACTTAAACAGATAAAAGTAATTACACTTTCACCAAATTAACAAACTTTCATGTAAGACATAACTAATAATAAACCAATCTTTTATTTTCATTTTAAAACTTGAAAAATGGTAATCATTTTAGTAAAAATTAAAATACAGCTTTTCTGCAAATAATAGGAAATGACAATTCCATTGTGATAAAATAACTATTTCTAACATACTTTACTCACACTGAAGACATTCAGAGGTAGCAAAAGAAAAAATTTAAATCTGAATTTATTACTTCCTACTAATGTCAAAGAGTAGTCTCATGATTACAAATGAGTATTAATACAGAAACACAGAAAACAGACTGCTTACTTTTATCATCTCCACTGTTGTAGTTGTCACTGTCAGGAGAATGTTCTCGTCGCCGCTTAGGTGACTGACGAGGGCTAGGACTCCCTTCATTTCTATAGCGCTTCCTAAGTTGGACAAACAAATGTAATTCATAAAATTATAGGAGTTATAAAGAAGATTTCTTTATTATGTTTTTTTACCTATTATTTCTTCACTATACTAGAATAATTGTAGGATAGTGATATTGTCTGCACTATATCACATAGTCAACATCTTTAATAAAACGAAGAACTTCGTTTGCTATGACTTATAATTGTGAACTTAAAAAAAATACACAGCAACACATCTTCCTTTCTTCATTATACATTACTAAACTGAAAATCACTACATATAAATACTGCAAGATGGAAAGTATGCAGCAAAGGAATTAAAATATTCACGAGCTCTCTACTAAAATTTATTAATTAATTTTATACTTTTATACTGTTGGGAAGCCAAATGAAAAAAATATTAGCTTTAAAGTCAAAAGATGACTTCAACTTATAGCCATGTTACTTATTACTAGTATGCAACCTTAGGTATATTCCTTAAAGTAGTTGACTTTTAGCTTTCTCACCTGAAAATGGGGGGAAGAAACAAGGGTCCATACCATAAAATTGTAATGAGGAATAAATTAGTTATATCATAAGCCCAGTGGCAGGCATGTTATGTAAAAATTAGTTCCTTTTCTTTTCTTTTCTTTTCTTTTCTTTTCTTTTCTTTTCTTAGAACTAAAAGCACTTGCTTGGTGAAAATTAATAAGATAATTCATATGTTCATTACCTTTCTTGTTCTTCCACTGCATTTTAAATGAGTATCTCTGGGTACTTAAATAATTCTGGTGTTTTCCTGCATGTTCATTAAATTTTGACCAACTATTTTTTAATAACATTTGTTAATAAATACTATGTTCAAAAGCTGTGACACATATTATAGCACAGTTATTTCCTTGATAGTTCATTTTTATAAATGAGCAACCAGGTGGAGAAAGAGGCCTCAGATGTAGTATGACAATTTACAAACCCAACCTTGTGCAATTCATTATCTGAAGCATCTTCCATCTAGGTTGGCCCAGTGCCTTACTATGACAAGAGAATGTTGTGAAAGTGACACTGTAAGTCTGGAGAAATAAGACTCAAGAGGCCTTGCAGCTTCTGCTTTTGCCTGCTTGGTATGTTTCTACCATTATATGTAAAAGCAGAGTTTAGGCTACTGGTGGATAGGAAGTCATATGAAGGAAAAATGAGATAGCCTATTTAAATGAGATGGCTTAGCAACTGCCAAATATGTGAGTAAGGCCATTTGGAGTCATTGAGACCCAAGTGAACTGCCATTCTGACTACAGTAACATGACTGATCCCAAGTGAAACCAGCAAAACTGAGCCTAGGCAAAATTGTTAATCCACAGACTCATGAACAAAAAATTATTGTTTTAAACTATAGCAAGAGATAACTGGTACACTAGAATGAAGTGAAAATTTAAAATATGCAAAAATAGACTTTAATTTCAAAACAACATCTACAGAAACAAAAGAAAAGTAAAATAAATACTATGGCAATTCTGCAAATCTTCTATATATTAGTGGTTAAAAAAAGTGCTGGATAAGTCCAACTACTGAGATGACAATACAATGATGAAGACATCAACTTATTACCCTCATATAAGTAGTTGCTGAGGTCCTTATTAATGCTTGGATTGTCTAGCCACAAAAAAACAAAACAAAACAAAAAAAAATCCAAAACACACACACACACACACACACACACGAAATTTTTGCTATTATAAGCAGAGAACAGAAGCATGGAAAAATATTAATCAAAGCACAGAAGTGGATATTAAACATAAAACAGATTTCAGAATTTTAATATTAGAAAAGAGCTAAAGAGGTCAAAGGAGATACGAGAAATAATATATATTGTGTGCTACAGATGTTACAAGTAGTATATGATTTTTATGTTAATGTAAGATTTTTTTTAAAAAATGAGGGTGAATAATAGGAAATCTTGGCTGCATATTGAAGGGAAGCTAGGACTTAATGAAAGAGGTCTTCACTTCTGTGCTATGTTGTTTCTCCATAACCATATCCATAATAGTAATGATGTAAAAGCCTAAAGCATGAAGTTGGAGTCTGTCTTTATCAGGAGGCAAATGGCTAGAGGTAGGACCAAAGAAATTTAAGATATATAAAATATCTCCAGTTTATTTTAGTAAACATAACCATACCTTTTCCTAAGATGTTATTTTTTACAAAGCAGCTAACTCCCAATTTGGTTTTCTGCCTGTAAAACCTCAAAAACAACCAATCAGAATCCGAAGTTTTCATGACCAAAGTGATTGGCTTGGTTCCCTTGCTGCTCCTCAACTAATCAAAGCCTCTGTAATAAAGAGGGTTGCTAAGCTGACTGGTTAACCATGGGGCTGTCTTAGCCATCGTTTGGAAAAAACCTTTCTGAGATTGGAACTAGCACAGAAGAAAACAGTGCAGGAATGAAGGTATACCATTCCTGATGCTTTGTTTGAGAATGTGGATACATGAGAACAAATGAAAGGTACCATATTTTACGGCATATAAGATGACTTTTTAACCCAGGAAAATCTTCTCAAAAGTCAGGGGTCATCAATGGAGCCGGATGGAGACTACAAGTGTCTCTGGTCGGCTCCTTTTTGTGCTGCATATGGTCTCCGACCGGACTTTTTAAGCCAGGAAAATCTTCTCAAAAGTTGGGGGTTGTCTTATACATCCAGTTGTCTTATACGCTGGAAAATACGATAACTCTAGATTTCCCAGATACTTGAGCAAATAAATTCATTTTAGTTAAAAAAAAAAAACACACAACAAAAACGGGGGGCGGGGGGAGAAGGTGGGGGAGAGAAAATGCCTTCAAGTATATTTATGAATAAGAACACATTTTTGTCCCTAATTATCTCTATACTCCACATCTCAAAAGAGGATACCTCTCTATCTTTCGCCTTTTTCTAGATCTGCAGTAGTTACAGAAATGCTCTCAGTTCTAAGACAAGGTGAATGTTTCAGTAGCCAGGAAGTAGTGAATCCAGATTTTCAATACGCAAACGTCATGAAGAATTATTAGGAATAGCATAGGCAATATCTCTTGGTAACTGATCAACTCCAAAATGAGTTATAAAGTGAATGTGATGGGATAAAATTAAGTTCAATAAGTTTATCACTTTTATGTGGGTTTCCTATTAAAAACAGTTCTGAAGTAGGTGAATAAGCTTATGTACTGTCAAAAATGTAATTTAAATAAGAATAATTATAGCCCCTGGATTAAGAAGTACAAGAATGAAAAAACTATTACTTTCCAAACAATTCAAAAAATTTTAAACACAAAATTATATAATAAAATTGAAATACAGAAACATGTAGAGGGAAAAAAATTAAGCCATTAGGGGCACACTAAAAAGCATTAAATAAAATGTTTTTAATTCTTTACTGAGATGTAACTTTAAAAACTGATTCATATCTCTCTACCACCCAATTTTTTTTTTGGGAGGCAACCAAAATTTTTGGTGGCCTAAAAAGAAAACAACAACAACACAAAACTGATTCATAATCACTCTTACTTTGATTTTCTCTCATCGTGTCCATCTCTTAGATTCCTGTCTTCTCGGACATCTTCTCGCTTTTCTCTGCGGTCTTCTCTTCCTCTGTCTTCCCAATCCCTTTGGCGCTCTCGTTCTTTATCCCTTTCTCTTAATCTTTCTCTTTCCCGCTCTCGCTCTCTCTCCCGTTCTCTCTCCCGCTCCCTTTCTTCTCTCTCTCGCTCCCGTTCCTTTTCCCTATCTCGCTCCCTCTCTCTTTCTCTCTCTCGATCATGGTCACGATCTCTTTCACGGTCTCTCTCTTTTTCTCTTTCTCTTTCCCTCTCCCGTTCCCTAGCCCGCTCTCTTTCTAGTTCTCTTTCTCTTTCCCGATCCCGCTCTCGTTCCCGCTCTCGTTCCCGCTCTCTGTCTCGCTCTCGTTCCCGATCTCTTTCTCTAACTCTTTCATCTCTTCTATCATCCACTCTATCTATTCTTCGTTCCTCTCTTCTTTCATCACGCTCAAGCTCGTCATTCCTTCCCTGATGTCGAATTGGTGAGCTTGGTCTTTGATCTACAATGAAAACCAAGTTTTGTCAGTGATTAATTTGATAGATAACCTATTGGTAAGACAGTAGGGCAAATTTTAAATTTTATGTGTATAGGGTTACAGTGGCAATAAGTATAAATCAGATACCACCTTTATATTTAATTTAATTATCCAAATAATCACCCCTAGATGTTTAAAAATATTTTTTCTTAAAGGTATTTTTTTTTTTTTGCCCTCTAACTAACATGTTTTCTGCTCCCCATCAGTCCCCCACCCACTTCCCACTGATCCACCTTTGATCTTTCTCTGCATGCTTCTTACCCTACCTCCAGCCCACTGCTCCAACCCCACTTTCTGCCATCTCTACCCTTCACCTCTGATCTTCTCTGTCCCCCCAGCAGGACCTGAGAACACTGGTGGCAAAGGATAGGGGCAGCAGGAGGTGTAGAACATAGGAGCTGAAGGAAAAAAAAAATTTCCCTCGTAAGTCACACCTCTAATTTCAGATAAAAATATATACACATAAAAGTGCAGCTATTATGTGAGAAAAAAATAGTAGAACAAATATTTGTTGCTGCAGTATCAATTTATCATAAACTAAAATATTAAGGGTACTGACGCTTAGCAATCTTGAAATAATCAAATGTAAAAAGTGTTTCATATTTGTGATATATTTACAATTAATAATTAACTACTAATAAAAGTTTTATTTAATCACATAACTGATTACTCAGATGAAGAGCTATTTTCTTAAAATATGAGTTAATCTCATCACATTATAAATATATGTACGTGTACTTTTTGATACATAAATCATATAAACAGAGAAAATTACTGCATGATGCTCAAATGCCTAGTTGAGCAGGAAATCAGTCTGGGATAAAAAATGTATAATAAAATGACATGCACTGTTCCATGGAGATGGTCACTTTCATATTATATAATAATATTTACAGGTTAATTATAAAGTAATACTATAATATGGCCAACATATTTATAAGTGGCATATCTAACATCACACTTATTAAGCAGAATAATTTTAGAATATTTCCAGGGAAGTGCTCAATATAGTAATTTAAATTTCCTTTCTTACCACATATGAAAGATACAAATTATCCATATATACTCATTAGAAGTTATAGATTGATATAAAAAAGTTCATAACATTTTAAACTAAAACAAAAAACCTTGTCCTGCCCCTTTCCTCCTTTTCCTTTTAAAAACATAAAAATTATGCTCCAGAAGTTTGTCAAAGTCATAGAGATCGTAAATACAATAGGACAGTAGAATTAGAATTCAGTTAAGTCCTTTTTTACCTTTGCTCTATTTAAAATGGTTTTATTGTATTATACTTTTGATTCCCAGATGCTATCTGACTGTCTGAATTACTGGTTTGAGGGTCATAGTAATGTCACAACGTTGTGGACCAACATTAGCGAGAATAAGACCACCAATTCCAATTAGGCCTTAAGCAGCAAGTGAGGATTTATTGAGCTTGCCAGCTGACTGCAGCACCAGCACCCCACCAAAGTGAGGACTGACACTGCAGCTCCGACCAGATGCAGAAGCAAGCTTTTATTCACAGAAACCACAAAAAGGTGATGCACAAAGTGTGTTGCTCTATTTCTCACAGAATCATAAGTTTTGGCTAGAGCATGGTATTTTCCTTATCTCTAGCAGTAGCAGTAAGTCCTACTGAGCTGCAAACGAGCTGGGGCAAGTTGACCTTTACATTCCCTACTGGTCTTTACTGGAATCAAATCCTTGATTCAGCATCCTCCTCTAAGATACGAAATCGAGGAGGCATTTGCCCTGAATAGTTTCTAGGTAGCAGGATGGTGGTATCACGGACTTCAGCATAGGGGCAGGAGTATTGGGTGTGACAAAGACATGTCGGGATCCTGTTGACCTTGACTGCCGTTGGGTGCTCAGGATCACCTGGAACGGGCCATCCCAGTGGGGCTCGAGGCTACCGTGGTCGTGGCACTTCACTCAGACCAGGTCCCCTGGAATGTAGATGGGATGACACCGAAGTGTCAGTCCTCACTTTGGTGGGGTGTCGGCGCTGCAGCCAGCTGGCCAGCTCAATAAATCCTCGCTTGCTGCTTAAGTCCTAATTGGAGTCATTGGTCTTATTCTCTCGAATGATGCCTCTACATTTGGAGGCACCAGCGAGATACCCGGCAGGGGTGATAGAGACCCCCTATCCAGGGCAGGAGGCTCTCCCCCATCCACCACCAGACAAGCAGTGAGGACTTATTGAAAAATCCTGCAGGAGGTAAGGACTGGAGGTGCCCCTAGGGTGAGATCTCACAGTGGAGAGTCAAGTGGAGGGCTGGATGCAGCACTACCTTCTGACTCCAGCAGGTGACCACGACGGTGGTCACAGCATCTGGCAAGTGTGACTTTCGGTTGCACAGGATATGTCTGTCTGGTCTTTGTTGTCTTGGTGTTTGTTGTCAAAATGGGACAGGGGTCATCTGCTTCTATGTGCTCCCCACTGCAATGTTTTCTTAAGAATTTTCAGGACTTTAAGAAGAGAGCTGGAGATTATGGATATGATGTTAATGCTTTTGATTTACAGTAGGTCTCTGTTGGGGACAGCATCCGCTCTGACTGGGGGAGGAAGAGAGCTGAAAACTACTCCAGGCCAGGTTTAAGATGGGGTAGTGGGGCCAGATGGCTTCACAGGGGAGTTTTACCAAACATTTAAGGAAGAACTAAAACCTATCCTCCTCAGACTATTCCAAAAAATTCAAGAGGAAGGAACACTTCCAAACTCATTCTATGAAGCCAGCATTACTCTAATACCAAAACCAGACAAAGACAACACAATGAAAGAGAATTATAGGCCAATATCCCTCATGAACATAGATGCCAAAATTCTCAACAAAATCCTAGCAAATCGGATCCAACAGTACATCAGAAAGATCATACACCACGACCA
>PVJC01007169.1:0-51186 GCA_004026665.1 Murina feae
CAGGCATCCCCTCTATGTTGATCTCTCAGACTCTTGCCCTCCCCTGCATGTTGTTCTCTTTTTTGAGCTGTGGCCAGGGCTGGGTGCTGCCTGCCTCCCAAGCTTGCCTACTGCCCATCTTCCTCCAGCCACCAGAAAGCAGGGAAAACCCCGCCTTGTGGTCAGGCCAGCCTTTTCCTGCTCCCTGATCCCCGGAAGGAGTCTGGGGAGCCACCAAGCAGGCCCCCAGCCCCCAAGAGCTTGCTTTCCCGCTCCCCAGTGTCCCCCAAAGGGCCTGGGGAGCCGCCAAGCAGGCCGCCGACTCTTTCCCACTCACCAGTCCCCTGCTACCTTCCTTTCCAACTCCCCGGTGCCACCAAGGGGTCTAGGGAGCCGCCAAGCAGGACCCCGGCCCCTGCAGCCTTGCTTTCCTGCTCCCTGGTGCAGGCTGTCTCCAGGCTGGCCAAGCCCCCCAGAAATGTCCCTCACCCCATTGGGTTGTGGCCAGCGTGGGTGAGGGGTTTTCAGGCTTTAAGGCTGCCCACAGCTCCCATTGACCCAATATCCCAGCAAGGCTGGCTGGACGCAGGTTTCTGGGGTTTGTTTATCTTCTATAATTGATGCTGTTCCTTTAAGCTGAGGTTGGCTGAGGTAAGGAAACCTCCCCTGCTTCACCTCGCAGCGCAGCGTCTATAATGAGACTTTGTTACTCTTAGTAAGTCAGGCCAGGCCTGCTGTTACCTTCAGCTCCCGAGGATTCTATGATTGTTACATTATTGCAAACATGTTTCGGAGCCTGCCCGCCAAGGGCCAAAAACAGTTTCGCTTTCGCTCCTGCTGCAATGGACGCTGCCTAAACGTTTACTCAGGTCCGTGAATGGCGGCCTCCATGTTGGCTGGGCTAACTTGCATACAGTCGCTCTGATTGGCTGGTGGGCGTGGCTTACCCCGTCCGGAAGAAACGGTTAATTTTACCATTTCGCTTTTATTAGTTAAGATAGAGTTAGTCACATTTTTTAGATCCTACTTATTCCTGAATATTATGCCGTGATTATTTTTCCCACTTAAAAATATTCGTTGAAAACATGATTTTAATGTTTTATGATATTCTAGCCCATGATTATACTATGATTGATGTAATCACTTCTCTATTGGTCTAGAGCAGTGGTGGGGAATATCTGGCCCGAAGGCTGTATCATTTGGTCTGGCCCTGCCAAGACAACCACGGGTGGGACTCAAAATCAATAAATCTAGGAGCTTCTTTCATAGCAACATAATTTTTAAGTTGATAATTTTGTATGGCCCATAAATGATTTTATAAATATCCAAATGGCCCTTGGAAGAAAAAAGGTTACCTACCCCTGGCCTAAATTTGTTGATCAAAGGCAACAACACTATGAATTTTTTTTTAATACATCCTGCCATCTGACTTTCCAGAAAACATAATTTATTTTAAGTAGTAGAGTATTAAAATGTCTGCCTCTCTTTAGAAAGTGATAACTTTTTTTGTGTCTTCGATAATGTTAGATGAAAATTTCAGTTTCAATATGATTGCATACATACATATGTTTTATTTCTTCTCTCATACTATCTAGGTAGTTTTTTCCTTATTTTGTGTTTTGTGTTATTTCTTTATCAGTAATTTGTGTAACACTGGCTATAATAGTAAAAGTGGAAAAGAATGAGGAAACCTATAAAGCAAGTTTTTCAATGAAGTTTTCTGGGTTAGTGAAGTCTCAGTGTGTCAAATACATCAGGCAGTCAAAATAAATTTGATGTCTGGTGCTATGTAACATTCTATATTACCCATGTTGTAATGATTAAAGACACAGTCCTTGTACAGGCTGTCCCTATTGAGTAACTGCATTTACAGGAAGGAATTATTGCTTCTTTCAGATTATGATTGAGTTGTTTCCTTAAAAGGAAAAAAATGGTTGAAAAATGAAGCCCTATATTATTGTTCTTGTGATATCCAAGTATCTTGGAAGGACACCTTTAGAGCTTATGGTCAAGGCAGTGTCCTTCCAACTTGGCTGCAATCTGAACATAATCCACTCTGAGTGCTTTGCCCAGTGGAGGCAACTTCTGCCTTTCTCCCCCTTCTCTCCCTCCTCCTCACTGTCCTGCCTTCTTTAAAATATGTGGATCTCAGCAAAGACTATTTAGTCTGATAACAATGAGTGAATAATCGTTGCAAAAGGACTAGCCTTGACACATTCTGATTTGTCATGGAATACTTCAGTGAGTCAGATGGAGAGGGTCAAGCACCACACCATTAACCATGCACCAAGACGGACTGCCTTTGTTCGATGTGTCCTGGGAGAGTGAGCAGTGGGCAGATCCAGAAAATGTTGCTTAACGGTGATGGAGGTGGAATGAGAACCCTCTCTGGATTCTTTAAACCTAGTTGAACATGGCTACAGGAGAAGATCTGACGTTGGGTGGTGGGCATACGATGTAATCTACAGATCTTGTAACATAGAAACCGACACCTGAAACCTGCATGTTCATGTTGACCAATGTCACCCCATTAAATTTAATAAAAAATAAAATAAACCTAGTTGGAAATCAGCGTAAGCCTGTAGTCCTTCAGTCTCTATTAGAGATAACCAGAGAGTCTCAGAGAGGGGAAACAGAATTCTGTGTTGAGAATAATTACAATTCTCTTTTTGCAAAATCAGGATGGGCTTTTGACTAAGGTCTTTTGGTGACTTCTCATAAGAGAGCAGATACTTGTGGTGTTTTTGTTGAGCATCTTGGCATCTGTTAGACATTTTAAGATTTCATTCCAGGTAACAGGACTTGTCTTCTAGCCATTGAGTTCATGCAGGTTCTGGAGTGACTCGTGTCCAAGATAAGGTGATATCACCATTCTATTTTTTCCCTCTCAGAAGTAATCTTTTGTGTACAGATGAGGTTTCTTGTTTGTGAGTGAGCAGCTTGAATTTCCTAGGTGTTTTTCCCTCTGGACTTTATACACCTAGTGAAAACTACGCAGGAACCTAAGATCCTTCAGGACTTGGTTTGTGTTTTCTCACTCCCAACCTAGACATTGAGATTTGGAGGCCAATTCTAACTTTGAGACTTAGAGTTTAAATAACACTAAATCATTAAGATTTTCTGATGCCAGAGCATTAGTGTTAGGCCCTTGCACATTTACATAACAAACACATCACCACAGACATGGATCAAGAGATCCCAGAGCCCCTTGTGTGAAGGCCTAATTTACCTAGAGAGCTCTGTAAAAGGGCTTAGTTATAAAAGTGAGGCTGTAAGCAACGCCTTGGAATTCAGTCTGCCGGAATGGTAAGGGCTGCTTTGTCTGTGGTGCACCCTGCTCTTCTGTGGGTGATGTCGCCTGTGCAATAAGAGGTGGAAGCACCAGCACCACTTCATAGCTTGAGACTGCACGTAGTCATCCAGGCCCAGGAGCTGGAGGTTGGTGTGGGCTCCGACCTCTCCTCCTAATCTCCTCACCATGCTTATTTGCCTACCTACTTCTTTTGAGTACACCTTTGGGTGTGCTCCCAATTCCTTCTTCTTGATCCTCACTGCCTCTGTTGAAATCTCTCTCACCCTTTGGTGCAAAAATCTTCCCACTGGTCTTCCTGCCCACTGCTTCACCTCCCAGTAACCAGGCTGATCATGCATTTTCCTATTTCAACAACTTGCGTGATAGTGATGATGGTGGTGGCAACTGTGGCTAACATTTATTGAGTGCTCACCACATGTCAGACAGTATTATAATTTTAATCTTCCTATCAGCCTCCTTATAAAGGATGTCCTGCTAATATCCCCATTATGTAGATGGTGAAAGTTAGGCCCACAGGGACTTTATAAGTTTTCCAGAGTCATACAGCTATACGCAGGGGGAGCCAGGTTGAGCCAAAGGACGATGGCCTGCTCTTTAATAAGCTCCTCGTGATTTGAGCTGGGGCTCCCTCTCCAGCTACCTTTTCTCCCCAAGTCCTGCAGCCTGCTACTGGGCTTTGTCTATACTCTTCCCTCTGGAAAACTCTCACCCTGCTCTTGGCCCTCCTATCTTGGCTTCAGAAACTCCTCTGGCAGGGGTGGGGGACGGATGGCCCAGTGCATACGAATCCCCTAGAACTCTTCGTAAATGAAGTTTTCCAGGTCTCAACTCAAAGATTGTGATCTAGCAGGCCTGGGGTGGAATCAGGTACCTGATGACAGATGACTCAGGCGTGCACAAGGTCAGGAGCACAGCAGTGTTGTGTTCCAGGGTACATTCTTGGCTCACTGCCAGAGACATTACTATACTTCTGTGTGCCCAATTCACATGGTGGCAGGGTCTGTCTTTTATTTTCCATGCTTATCCCCTTGTCTGGAATATGGTAGGTACTCAGTAAATAGACTATGGTTTGAATCCTAATAGACTATGGTTTGAATCCTAATATCAGTTTGTTGTTTTCTTTTAAAGGCTGAAAAGAGAGAATGTGATGTCTAAATAGGTTACTATGTGGAGAAAAACAAAAGGTTTGCAAATAGAATTTCTCTTCTAATCCACAAAGCATTGAGCTTCTTAGAGAGTAATGTTACTGCTAGCGCTGAATTGTATTGGATAGCAGCCACGAGGACAGTTCAGCTAGTTGCCAAGAGTGAATTCAGGTAAACCTTGTTGTAAATAAGATGACCAGTTTGAGCATCTCCACCTAGATCCCCAGGGCGCTTCCACACAGTATGAGTAAAGAGAAAGCAGGGAAAACTTAGTTTGCTGGGATTGGCAACACCCAGTCTGTACTACGAGGTAATCGGTGTGGGATCAAATCAGCAATCACAGCAGAAGTGAGTGGTCAGAGGAGTAAGAGAGACACTCAAATGTTTTACAAGAGAAAAAAAGACCAGAACTCTAGTTACCATGGGTGTCATCAATAAGGCACATGTGCTCTTTGTTTGGTGCTGAGCTGGGTGCTAAATTAGTACATTATTTTCTCTGATCCTTACAATAACTCACTGAGTTAGGAGTTGCCATTCCCATTTCATTCAAAGCATTCTGAAGTTAAGAGTGATAAAGTAACTGTCTGCAGGTCACTCTGAGGTTGGTGAAGCTGAGAGTTGAGACTCCAGTGGAAATGGTCAGGGTCTTCTTTCTGCCTGCTTCCCATGTCTGCCTGTTTTGTTTTGTTTTGTTTGATATACAAGTATTATGTATTAGTGGTTAACAACAACAATCTTACAACAGTGCAAAAGGGAGTCACATGGAAACCAGAGCTCTCTATGCCTATGTCCTGTATCCTATATAATCCTATATAATAAAAGGCTAATATGCAAATCAACCAAAAGGTGGAACAACCAGTTGCTATGATGCACACTGATCACCAGGGGGCAGACGCTCAATGCAACAGCTGCCCCCTGGTGTGGTCAGTGCACTCCCCGAGGGGGAGTGCCGCTCAGCCAGAAGCCCTGAGCTGGGCTCACAGTTGGCAAGCGCAGCAGCGGTGGTGAGGTTCACTGATCCTTAGACTTGCCCCAGACACAAAAACATATCCTTTTGGTTTTGCTTGTTGCTTAGGTGATATGGTTTTCATACCAAATAGGTAAGCTGATGAGATGCTGATAACATGTGTAGGGAAATATCAGCCCATTGATGGTCAAGAGTAGTCTGTCATACTCAAAACTGGCTCTATGTCCTGGTGGAGAAAACCTCTTGGTAGGGGGTAGGGTCTTATTCCTTCTTGCTCATATATCTCTAGGAAGTTCCTTGTTTATTGGAGTGGGCTCTAGTTCTTATGAATGAGAATCAAGTTCAAAATGTTCTGAGATTCAGTGTATTCTTTTTTTAATTTAATTTTTTTTTTATTGATTTCAGAGAGAAAGGGAAAGGAAGAGAGAGAAACATCAGTGATGAGAGAGAATCATTGATTGGCTGCCTCCTGCACACCCTCTGTTGGGGATTAAGCCTCCAATCCAGGCATGTGCCCTTGACCAAACGAACCCGGGACTCTTCAGTCTGCAGGCCGACTCTCTGAGCCAAACCAGCTGGGGCAAGATTCAGTATATTCTAACTAAAAGGGACCATCCAGTTCTATTGGTTTTAAAACTTTTTTTATTAAGTTCTAAAACTCTGTCCAAAAAAAATTTCTAAAATGGAAGCCAAAAATATGAAACAGATTATGATGGAATGGTTGCCCGTAGTTATCCTGAGATGGTTATGTAGAACTGAAGCTCTGTGGTTAGAAAACCATGATTTAGTCCAACCCCCTTATTTGGAGATATGGAAATGAAGGTTCACAGCACTAAAGTGACATGTCCAAGGTTACACATGTAGTTATTTGGAGTATTGACAAGATGATAAGATCTCAAGGTGTGGCCTTCCCCAAAGGTAGACACTTACAACTCAGGCGTCTGGTTCCTCCCTCTATCACAGGTAAGATAAAAAATATATCATAACAGCAGTCTCATCCAAAATGTCTTCCAACATAGCAGAATTCTAGAAGCTCCTGCCTCTAGACATTCTTTCCAGCCAGCCCTCTTGGTAGTGTGTGAGGCATGCCTGTATTCATGCACTCAGGGAGCTGTATTCTGAAGCAAGCATGCTGTATCCCTTCCCTCCCATCTCCTCTACTGATTAACCTGCTTGATGTCTGTCTCATTTTCTCATCTGAAAATTGTGCCAATTTCATAATCTTGCAGTGAGGATCAAATAAGATCAAATAAGATACGCATGAAAGTACCTCGTGTATGCCAGGCGAGGACTGGATCCTGTGTGGTGACTGGGTGCTGGGCTTGTGGTCATGGTGGTACGGATGCCAGTTGTGCTGATAATTGCGGTAGAACTGATTCCTATTCAGGCTACTCGGACATCTTCCTGCTCGAGTTCTAATTCCTGATGTCCTGACCCACATCTCAGCTTTATACTCCAGCTTTCACCTTGCTGAAACGGGAAGGTGCAGTCATTTTCACTCAGCTGGGCTAAGTAGGGCAATGCATTGATGTCCATTTGTGACCTTCATTGATTTCACCCTTTTTTGCCCTTCCCCCCTTTCCCCCAGCTTACTAGCTCTTGTGTGCGCTCCTAGCAAAGTCCTTGGAATGTAGTCAGTAGTTGGTAAATATTTGTCAATGTGAATGGTACTGTTGTACCATCACCTGAGACCAGTCTGGGCAGCTCCCACCAGCACCACCCTTGAACTTGCATCTTCCTGCCCTTTAACCGGCCCATCCTAGGCCCTGTGTACCCTTAAACTTGAATCCTGCTCCCACACCTTGGTCTTTGGTTCTCTCTTCCAGGAGTTTCTTGGTTGATCTTACATGTAGACACTCCAGTCCCTACTTGTACCTGGGTGAGCACGTCAGGACACGCCCAGGCTTGCTGTCCTTGTTACAGCTGAGGCCCACTGTCTCAGCCTTAGAGACCCCTCTCTCAACCCCTAAGTGCATGTGGCACTTGCTGTAAACTGTTCAGGGGACACAAAATGAGGTCCATAAATGATTAGTAGAAGATGTGGATGTTCTATTAAAGGCAATGCTTAGCTCTTTATTGCAGTTATATAATAGGCTGCAATCATGATAGCCGAGGGACATGAAAACACAGTCAGCAGAGTTTATAGAGTTCTCTGTCATGTGGGCTTGTGTGTGTTGTGTGTGTGCACGCACATGCACATGCCTATGAATGTACCTCCAAGGCATTCTGGAAACTTGTTCTTGAGAAAGAGATATCAGGCCTGGTTCTTTTTTTTTTTTTTTTAATAGCAATAGCTTGGTGGCTGGAAATAGAGTATTAGTTTCTATGACTAAAAAAATACTCTTTAAAAAGCACCTCCTAGAACACTGGTTCTCAGTGTGGTTCCTGAATCCAAGAGCATTGGAATCACTGGGAATCTGTCAGAAATACAAATTCTAGGGTGCCACCACAAATCTACTAGATCTTTAGGGGTCTTTGGGGTTGAGGCTCAGCAATCTATATTTTAACTATCCCCTCTCCCAGGCAGTTCTGATCTGCCCAAGTCTAAGAACCACATAGCCACTGACTCCTAAATCATCACTCCAACAAGACTGATTAGGAAAGTGCTCTTGGAGTCTTTAAACCTGGATTAGATCTATTTCCCCATTCATCTTTATTTTAAGGCTATAGATGTCCACAAAAGAAAAAGTCAATGCCTCTATTAAAGAAGTGACGTTCTTGAATCAAGCCTTCCTCTAAACCAGAACCTTTAAAATATAACTGAGCAAATTCTGTTTTGTTGTGTTTTTAAAGATGTGTTGTAGTTTACATTAAGATATGCTTTATGGATAATAAATACCATAATCAAGACTATGTATATTTTCCCCCCACTAACTTTTGATTTTTGTTTTTGGGATATAGAGCATAGTCCTGTTACTTCCAGACTTTACATTTTATCACTCCTTTCTCTTTCCTTAAAATATTTCATGGCATATAAAAGTCTTTATAGTCTTAAGCATTTAACAATACTCTGTAATCTTTGGAAATGTCCGAGAAGTTGCAAAATAAGTGTTTATAGTCATGGTATAGCTGATAAAGGATAATTCTCAAATAGGGTAGAAATAATTTATCAGCTGAAGGTAATTAGATTAGTGAACACGGGAGCCCTTTCTATGATTTTCAGGGTCTCTTGTGTGAAATGAGATCCTGGATCACAAGTCCTTATAAAGTGATAGTTTAACTGGGTTTGAGCTATCCCAGGTTACCAAAATTAGAAAATGTGAGTGGATTTATCACACCCTTAGTAGATAGATAGTTCATATTAAGCAATCCTTTCAGTACACTTCTCATTAAAAGTTTTCAATTTCCAAGGAAGTAATAAAAACTCAGGGATTTGTAGTCAGGAAACCTGAAATTTAATCTAGACTCTACTGAAATCTGTAAATTTAGGCAAATCTCCCTCACTTTCTGGGCCTTAGTTCTTTGTTTTTGAGTTTTTGTTTCTGTTTTAATTGTAAGATGATAGTTGTTGGTTTAGATCAGGGTAGGGAACATTTTTTCTGCCAAGGGCCATTTGAATATTTTTAACATAATTCATGGGCCATATGAAATTATCAACTTAAAAATTAGCCTGCTATATTTGGCCAAACAATTAACTCAGCCCTATTGCCTTGGCAGGACTCAACAAAATGATTTCAAGGGGCTTATACAGCCCTCGGGCCAGATGTCAGGTTTTCTATCCCTGGTTTAGATGAACAATTTCTTTTACTTTCACTAAAAGAAAAATAATTTGTACATAAATAGTGGAAATTAGAATATAGTAGTAAATAAGACAATAACTAAATTTTCTAGCTAGATTTTGCTAATCTAAACACATTTTGCATGCTTTTTAATATTTTTTCTTGAAATCTTTTCAGAATCTGTTTAGGAAATAAATGATGGCAGTTTAAATATTTTTTGCTAATAGGAAAGATTATCTTTAACGTTAGAATCTGAGTTTTGTGATACTTTTGCTTCTAAATAGACATCGACTCGTTGATAGAAACTTCTCTGTATGTTTACTTAGGAGGTATGTTGAAATGTTATTGCTTAGTTTGTGGAATTTACATAAGCTGGGTTATTAACTGATATTTGCATTTTCATTTATGTTTTGGCTAATTTAATTTTAAAAAATTTTTAAATTAAAACTTTAATATTTTCTTACAGTGATCCATACGTGAAGCTTTCATTGTATGTAGCAGATGAGAATAGAGAACTTGCTTTGGTGCAGACAAAAACAATTAAAAAGGTAGGTGTCCATCCTGATTAAATTTCAGCCATAATTTAACCCAATTAGATTATGTATTTTGGTTCTGTAGAAGTTTATATTTTAAGATTAAGATGGAAATATTTTTATTTTAAGCATTTTCTAGTATTAAATCTATAAGTTCAGTGTTAATCCAAAATATGTTTCTGGCTTTTAGTTAAATGACTCTACAAAACAGTGGTCTTAAAATAAGTATTATTACAAGTAGCAATTTTTTCCCAGGAAAATAATATAGCAAAACAAGGATTTGTTCTTATTGGCTTATTATTTTTCATAAAGAAATTTAAAATAATTTAAAATACATTTAATGAAATAGAGTTGTGTGGGCAATTGATAGGCACAAAGGGGGTGGTTTATCTTGAAACAAGTATTTCCAAAGAAGCAAAAAACATTAATAATAAAACTATGTTTATGTGTGTATGTTCTACTTTTCTAAATTTCATTAACGATGTTTTCCTAATTGTATTTTAATTCATCTATCTCTATGGAATATAATGTAAAATATTTGCTTCATATTTAGGACATTTGTTGAAGATGCTTTTTTAAAATCCAAAGTGCTGTTATTCTTCATGCTTCGGTGTTATTTACGCATTACTATTATTTTTTCCTTGCTACCTTTGGGTAGTTAGATGACACTGTGATAAGCATTTCCTGGAGAGTTTGATGGCTGTTATAAAAAATGGTAACTGTCCTGCTATTGTGCAGACGCCTGGGCTCCATGACCAGGTCATTTTGTGTAAGGAACAGCAGCTGTAGCGTGCCCTCCACCTGGCATTCGGCCTGGCATTGCAAATGTTTTGATTAGTGGGGAGGATGCCTGCAAAGGACGGAGGCCATTGTTTGCTGTGCGAGGCGCTGTCACTAGTTTGGTTATCAGTGGAGAGGGAGGCCCGCCTTGCAGGGAAGGCAAGCCGAAGGCGGAGGGAGCCGAGAACCAGAGCCACCGAGGTGGTGATTTGCGATATTGAAATGTGCTTTCTTCCGAAGGGAGGCCCTCCTCCTCCCTCCGCTCCACGGTAGAGGTGCAGCTGCATGGCTGGGGCTGCTCTGCCTGCTTGGCAGCCAGCCTCCTGGTTAGTATCACTGTGCTGTGTTCGCTATGTTCCCTGGGCTTACAGAACCGCTTTCATCCTCCTCTCCGCCAGGCCCGCTGCCGGGTCTTTCATGCTGTTTTGTGGTCTCACGTTGTTGTTTTCTTCCCTTACCTGTCCTTTGCTTCCTCCCCTCTACATTTCTATGAAGCTGGTCCCCAGGGCTGCTGCAGCCCATGGCATGCTTGGGCCGCCCTGCTCTCCCTGGCTGCCTGGCACCCATCTCCCCTCCCTCCTCTCTCCCATCACCATCCTGTCTCCCATAACCATCCCCCTCCATTCTTAGCTAAAAGTATGAAATCCACTCTTTAGGGTTGGATTTACTGTTCAGTTGTGGGTGGGGAAAGTGCTGATATTTAAAAACGCCAGTTCAGTGGTATACAGATTGTGTTTTTTATTTTTTATGGTGCATTGTGTTGTTGTTGTTGTTACCATTTGCTTCTTCCTGCACTAGTAGGTTAAAGGAAATCGGTTAATAAAAGAAAATATTCTGACTGCAGATTATCTGTAGCCATTGGTGAGGTTGTGATTTCTCAGTCTCAAATTTTTACACATAATTTTTAAGACACGTATTTATTTAAGAGTGTTATGCATGTCCAGAATGCACAAGCATGTATGTGTACATGTATATGTATACAGATATCTATTGTCTGTGCTTAGGACAAAATATCCTTTCCATGTTCTGTGTGATATATATTTAAATGGATTGATATGGAGATGGATGGAGAGAAAGATTGAAGGATAGGGAGAAGAATATTTTGAAACCTGTTATTTTGGGGGAAAATAATTTAGGTTTATAACTGGCAGATATTTTTTCTTGTTATACGATCTCATCATCAATATTGTTCCTAAAGAACGTCCTTCAGTTTCTAGTATTTATATAAGTGAGCACTTTCACCTTCCTACCACCTGCTTCACTGCTCTCCAAAACAGATTTGTAGCACACAGGTTGAGGGAAGGGAACAAAATTTATCTCCTTCTGGATGGGGTGACTATATCAATTTTAATTTCTTAAAAGATATATTTCTATCTTCATTATGGCGGCTTTTTATAGGTCCCCATTGTTATTCCTTCTGGTTGATAGCTTGCAGTTTATGGTTTTTTGTCTATGAATTATCTGATCCACTTCTAGTTTGGTTTATGGAATTATCTCAAATAATTGACTAAGTGCTTCTTTTTTGCCATTTTGAGACTTTCTCAGCTCTTTTTTAAATCAGAAAAATGGTTAAGCAAACATGTGGACTGTGTTATACTAGTAACTGCTAAAGTTTTTTAAAGACTGTAAAAGGTATTACAAGATACTTTCTCTTCCAGACGCTGAACCCAAAATGGAATGAAGAATTTTATTTTAGAGTAAGTTTTTCATTTTTTTGGTAACACTTGTTATTGATAATTAGATTGATATATTCTAATAGATTCATATTGAATGAAAGCTGTTAAATTTTTTTGTGTGAAATTCCTTTCAGTATGAGAATTGGTTGGGTAGCCTCCTAATGTGTCCCAAATTTTCAAAGACTGTGATGAGTGGTAACAAAATCTGACTTGTTTTATTTGGAAATGTTTTAGGGAAATTAAAAGAAAGCTATCCAAATATATTTTAGTCTTTCTATTAAAAATTTTCTTTAAAAATATCATTAAAACACTAGCTTACTTAGCTCTAGAGTTATAGGTTATGAATTATTTTATAGATAGGATAAAACAATAGAGGCAACATAATTAAAAAGAAGCCTAAATTTTACCAATTATGTTCCAGTCGTGAAGGAAAATTTTGTAATTCACATATTTAGTGTGAGTGTATATATGTAGTATAAAACTATTCTGGAATTTAAATATCACTGAATTAGGTAAAATTTCCTTAACCTTTTATATTTAACTAGAGGCCTGATGCACAAGATTTGTGCAAGGGTAGGCCTTCCTTCTCTGCCTGCGCACCCACCTTCGCCTGGCACTGCCCACGTCTGCTGTCAATCCCTCCTCCGGTTCTCTGGTTCCTCGGAGACCCCCCCTCCCCACAACCCTCTATCTCCCCTGATAGATCACCCCACTGGCCAGTGACCTGGGCCTGCCTCTGCGGGGTGATTGTGGGGCAATCCCGGGGCTCCCTGACCAATCGTATCGCACATGCCTTGGCTGGCTTGGCGCCAGTGCGTGTCATAGCATGGTTGTCTAGATGGTCATTTGGTCGATTTGTATATTATGCTTTTATTATTTTAGATACTAGAAGAGCTATATGTGGAAATGGCTGGATTCTGTGAATTAACAGAGAATACTATTTGTGGTGGTTGCTGTTTTTTTTAATACTGAAATTTTGAAAATATTAAACTGCTCAGCTATGCAATAGAAAGAAAAGGTGTGTTTTTGTTCTCTTCAAAATGAATTTATTTTCATTGTCTGTATAAATGTGGTATTAAAAACCACTTTACCTTCAGAATTGTTCCAGATGAGACATTTTGATTAGTGTAGACTCCCAAACAACAATATAATCAGTAGACACATTATAATTGGTCCTAATTTCTTCTTTCAATCACAGTAGTATTTTTATGGGCTCCAAACTTAGATCACTAGATGCATATGTTCTATTATATTCAGAGCTGAAATATGGCATTGATTTTTTTAAGTATTTTTTTATTGCTTTTGGAGAGGAAGGGAGAGGGAAGAGAGAGTTAGAAACATCAATAATGAGAGAAAATCATTGACCAGCTGCCTCCTGTATGCCCCAGGGCCCACAACCCAGGCATGTTTCTTGACCAAGAATTGAACCATGACCTCTTGGTTCATAGGTCAATGCTCAACTACTGAGCCACACCAGCTGGGCATGGCATCAGTATCCTAATACTTGATGAGATCCTATGTGTAGCCTCGACCAGATGTATTTAAAATTACTTCATGAAGAACTGAAAAGCTAATGGGGGCACCATTATTGGCCTTTAGTAAGCTTTCCACTTGTAAAACTCAAAATTACTTAGACCCCTTTCATTTTAACACCCTGGCCACATTTATGTCAGTGTTAGTACTTCCAAAATTTTTTTCAACTAATCTTAGCTACATATGTACACTCTTATTTTTCTTGGATTTTTACAAAAAGGCCTTTGTTTTGTTCATCGCACAAATCGTATTGCCTGCCTACTATGTGTTGGCTCCTACCATGGCCTGTGGGTGCCCTGACCAGTGGCTCAGGGCTTAGACACTAAGCCCTTATAGAGCTTAGACACTAAACCCTCTGTCGACCTGCTTGCTCCCTCACTAGACCTCTGAGGGGAGGCCAGGGGGCCACAAGTACAAATCGTGCTCTCTGCTCTGTATATCAGATGTTATTCCATTCCATTCTCCATCACGAAACAGCCGAGACTTCTGATAGTAGACATGGTCCCATCTCGGGCTCTACAACATGCAGCCTTTATGACCCTAGAAAAGCTCTACCCGAGGACTCACTTCCTCTGCAGGTTCCTTGTCACTTACATAGGAGAGAAAGTCCTCGCTCGAGGGGGCTGTTTCCAGGATTTACATGTGATAGAGAACACCTACCACCATGTATCACATGTGGCTGATACTCACGAAATGATACTGGAGTCTGAGTGATGATTCCTGCCATTTGGGGGAGATTTTGGTAGATAGAAAGAAGCAAAAAGTCATTGAAAACCTAGTTGCTTTGACATTGACCCTGTGTGTGTTGGAAGGGGAGCACATCTTTTTTCTCTGTCTCTCTAATGGTTCAAAGCCTGGGCTCTGGAGACAAGCAGGCCAGACCTGGTGGGGGTTCTGGTTGCCTTGCATAGTAGCTGTGGGCCCTTAGGCAAGTTACTATACCCTTATGGTCTCAGCACCTCATTTGTAAGATTGTGGTGACAGTTACACATCATAGGTTTTCGGTCAGTATTAAAGGAGGTCATGTGTTTTTGATATTTAATGAGAAAGATCCTGCCTGGAAAATAAGCTCTATGTAGTGAATGGCTGTTTTTACTATTTTGTCATTCGTTTAATTATTGCTCTTATATTATTGTTGTTGTTTTGATTAGGCCTAAGAGCTACCCTTAGGCATAGATCTTGTGAAGATGTAGCCTTGGTCTAAAGCAGCAATTTTCAACCAGTGTGCCGAAAGAATTTTTAAAACCCGCAATACCTGATTATTTAGTCAGAAGCACTGATTTCTTTTCCCTTAGATTGGCAAATAAAAAAATGACAACAGCCAGCACAATAGCCATCTGGAGTGAATGAATCAAAGTTGTGCCTTTTTTTTTTTTTTGACACATCAGCAAAAAGTATATTTTTTTGGTGTGCCAAAGAATTTTAATAGTTTATGTGTGCCATGAGATGAAAAAAGTTGAAAATTGCTGGTCCAGAAGCCTGAGCATACCTTTTGTAGAGGAGTTTGAAAAACGCTTTAAAACTTCAGAATTATCCTTTCTAATGTTAGAAAAGCAGCTAAAAGCATTTTCTTTTAATATACCTCAGTATTGGGCACAGAACAATATAGAAATAAACTAGAGGAGACTTGATTTAGTAGATGCAGGATTTTCAGAAGAAGTCACTTGTTCCGATTACACATTTGATTTGGGTACATTATAAGCATTCTATTCTTTATCTCTTATTTCATCCTTTCAATTGTTTCTGCCCATTCTGAAGTACCATTTTTGTCTCTATAGGTAAACCCATCTAATCACAGACTCCTGTTTGAAGTATTTGATGAGAACAGATTGGTAAGTGGGTCTCAGTTTTTATTTTTGCTTCATTTTTTAAAAAATTTAATTTTAAAGCAGCTGCTTTAAAAACTTTGTTTATGTTGTACTTCTGACAGTATATATGCCCCTAACTCAAGGCTTTATTTTTGCTTCATTACAAACTCATGATCCTAACAAATATTTTTGTATGGCTGGGACAGAAATTTTATTTGTATATGTAAATATTTTTATCACTAGGGGCCCAGTGCATGAAATTCGTGCACAGGTAAATTGGGGTGAGGGTGCAGGTTGGGGAGGAGGAGGGCAAGCGGGGAGGTCTCTCAGCCGGACCTGGACTTCATCCAATTCGGGAGCACTCAGGAGAAGTGCTACTGATGGATTGGACCCACTGCACCTGGTTCTCTGCTCTCTGCCGGGCCTGTCTGCTCCACACTACGGAGATGGGCAAGCAGGTGCTGCTGGGCGATGTCTGTGGGGTCCTTGATGGCTCGAGCCCCCTCATCCCCTCCTTGGCAGCCATGGCCCCAGCCCAGCATAGGCCAGGGTAGCAGCTGGGATTCCCTGGTGGGTCTGGGTGGCCACGCCACCTGGTTCCCAGATCTGCAGCCCTGCTGGCCAGGGTCAGCCAGGGCAGCGGCTGAGATTCCCGGGTGGGTCTGGGTGGCTACGCCGCCCCCCCTTCCCAGGTCCGCAGCCATGCTGGCCCAGGGCCTGCCAGGGCAGCGGCTGGGATTTCCTGGTGGGTCTGGGTGGCCATGCTCCCCACTTCCCAGGTCTACAGCCCTGCTGGCCCAGGGCCTGCCAGGGCAGTGGCTGGGATTCCCAAGTGGGTTTGGGTGGCCACGCCCCCCCGGTTCCCAGGTCCACTGTGGCTGGGATTCCCCGGTGGGTCTGGGTGGCCATGCCCCCCTGTTCCCAGGTCCGCTGCCCTGCTGGCCCAGGGTCGGCCAGGGCAGTGGCTGGGATTCCCGGGTGGGTCTGGGTGGCCATGCCCCCCCCCGTTCCCAGGTTCGTGACCCTGCTGCCTGAAGTTGATGGAGGCTCGCTCCTCTGGTCCCCCTACCCCGCCCCTCCCGTGTGGCCTGCAGGAAGGCTTGCCTCCCTGTGTCCGCTGCCACCATCTTGGCTGGGCTAATTTGCATACCGCCGCTCTGATTGGCTGGTGGGCATGGCTTACCTCATCCCAGAGAAATGGTTAATTTCAATATTACGCTTTTATTAGTTAAGATACTTAATATTAGTGAAAGTCACACTGATGATATATCAAACCATATGCTTGCTTACACTATGTTGTGAATACAGAACGATGGGAAAATATGTAAAGAGGCTATTGCTCATATAAGCAAACCTTTCAGGGTTTTTAAATATAAGCCAGACTGCACTACTGTCACCTATCCAATCATGAATCTGTTGTGACCTTCCTTGGGGAAACCCAAATTTAATTAACAGTAGAGAGCAAAAACTAAATCTATATTTAGTAGGTAAAATTAAGCTGTATTTTAAAAGTGGTACTTTCTCAAGGGAAATTAGTAGAAAGTACCTTTAAAGAACTAAAAATATTCCTGAGGCATGAGACTGATAGCAAACTCACATTTTATATAGAAATTGATAGATAGGTAAGATACAGATATAGTATACATCTATAAACGTGTGAGTGTGATAAAACTAAGATTCCATTTTAGAAATGGAATTTCAGAAGCAAATGTGGCTTGAAGCATTTTGCCAGTTACCTAATTAGAATGTAAACATCAAGAACCCATGAGTCAACTGTTCAAACTAAGAAAATGTAACTTTCAGTTATATGCCAACACTTTAAAAATATTTTTTAATTGATTTCAGAGATGGAGAGGGAGAGAGATAGAAACATCAGTGATGAGAGAGAATCATTGATCAGCTGCCTCCTGCATACCCCTTGCTGGGAATCGAGCCCACAATCTGGGCATGTGCCCTGACTGGGAATTGAACGGCAACCTCCTGGTTCATGGGTCGACACTCAACCATTGAGCCACACTGGCCTGGCTATGTGCCTGCTTTTAAGGTACTCTCAGAAGAAATATTGTAATTCAGTGTAGTCAGTTGTCACTCAAATTTACTTTCCCTGAAACTTGTTTTTTGTTTTGTTTCGTTTTGTTTTTTTTTTGGGGGGGGGAGGGAGACTTGTTAAAATGAATGTTCTTATGAAGTGTACCTGATGCAGAATTCAACTGGATAAATTTTTAAATAGCTTGAGATTAGAATATTTGGTCTGGAGAAGCCTTATAACACAACTGGCTTAACTCCCTGACCTTGCCGTTGAGAGAGGTGAGGTCTAGAGCCCGGGCATGATGTAGACACGGCAGTCGGCATGCCCTGTGGAAACTGCTGTTCCCCTTGTCTCAGGCCAGTGTGGCAAATCACCAGGCTCTTCACCCCTATTACAGAATTTGGTTGTGTGTCTAAGCTCCTATGCTCGCTATATATTCCAAATTAGAGAACCAACATATTCTGGCCGACCAGTCTGATATCTTTTCTATTAAAAATGTATTTAGGTTATTGGTGGCTTTGCATGGGACTCAGCCTTTTCTTTTTTTTTTTTTTTTTTCTTTTTTTTTTACCTTTGGTGATAATTAGTTGTACTACATAACTAAATCAGTTTTGCTGTGTGTCTGAAGTTATTTTTTTAAATTGAATGGGAGAGTCTGCTGAGGGTGGAGGTCTTGGCACCCCACCCCCTCTCGTCTAGCAAAGACTGTGAGTTAGGCAGTGCTCAGTAAAATGATAGTTGTCCCTGGAGTCACAGATGCATACTCCTTTATTGAGTACTAGAGGCTCAGTGCACACAAAATTGTGCACTTGGGGGGTGTCCCTCAGCCCGGCCTGTGCCCTCTCACAGTCTGGGACCCCTCAGAGGATATCCACCTGGTGGCTTAGGCTCGCTCCCTGGAGGATCGGGCCTAAGCTGGCAGTCAAACATCTCTCTGGCAGCCTGGGAGACTTCGGGGGATGTCCACTTGCCAGCAGGGAGCAGGCCTAAGCTGCAGTCGGACATCCTTAGCGCTGCTGAGGAGGCGGGAGAGGCTTCCGCCACCACCACTGTACTGGCAGCCAAAAGCCTGGCTTGTGGCTGAGCAGAGCTCCCCCTGTGGGAGCGCACTGATCACCAGGGGGCAGCTCCTGCATTGATGGTCAGTGTGTGTCATAGTGACCAGTCATTACCAGTGGTTCCGCTGTTAGGGTCAATTTGCATATTATCCTTTTATTAAATAGGATAGGATAATAACACTTCTTTACGGTTAAGGCAGGGTCAAATTTGAGGAAAAATTGCCTGTCAGATGTGTTTAATTCATGACTTAATTTTCTTTATTAAGAGAAATTTAACAAATTTGTTTCTCATTCCCATTATCTAACACAATGACCTGTTGAGATGACCTTGCCATGGGGCCCAAATATACTTCCAAACCCAAAAGGGCTTTGAATGCAGAGCTCTAAGGAATCCTGTGTGAATACAAACTTTATGTGAAAAACTATTTGATTATATTAATACCTAGTTTTGCCCCAGGCCATCTGCAGTGTTGTCACTGCTGGTGTTTTTCCCTTTGGCCATTAATCTAGCTAAGAGAAATCATGATTGTGGTGGTACTTGGCAGGTTTTTTTTTTTTATGATTGTTTGTTTTAGATTTTTATTGATTTCAGAGAGGAAGGGAGAGGGAGAGAGAGCTAGAAACATCAATGGTGAGAGAGATTCGTTGACTGGCTGCCTCCTGCACGCCTCCCACTGGGGAATCGAGCCCACAACCATGTGCTCTTGACCGAAATCAAACCTGGGATCCTTCAGTCCACAGGCCGACGCTCTAGCCACTGAGCCAAACTAGCTAGGGCGGAACTTGGCAGTTTTAGCATTAAACAAACTAGCTTCCATTTCTCTCATAGAGATCATTTCTAGTGTTTAAAACACATGCCTTTAGAAGGCAGGTTTAATTCCTCATACCCTCAACTCAAGAGCTGTTGACAAAGTCATGCTTTGCAGATTTTAAAACAAACCTTTTTTCACTTTTTGCAGCTTGGTATTTCCCCCTTTTTTTTTTCTCCTTCCTAAATAAACCTCTTTGTTAAATAACCAATGTTTCTGGGTCACAGAAAATAGTTCATTTAAAACACCCAGAATATATCCAAGTTTACAAATCCGATGACAGTTTTTTTTAATGTGGATCTTCAGTTTTCTTTTTTAGCTCCTTTTTGGCCCTTTGCAGAAATAGCAAGATTCCATGCTAGTATCCCAACCATGTTAACATTGCTGGCTTCTCACTGGAAAAATTGGCTCTGGGCAGCTTTTTTTCTGTATGGTATTTAAGTTAACTTGCTACGAAAAGCACATGTTCACCCTTCTTCAATTTTCCTTCCTTTGGTGGTGGGGGGAGGGGCATTGTTTTTTTCCCTGTTATCTGGCGTATGAGAGAAATGTTTTCTCCAGCTGGGTCCCTTTTCTTTGGTACTTCCCTCTCAGACAGCATATCGTGTGAGAGTTACACACACACACACACACACACACACACACACACACCCCTCCCTCCCTCCCTTCTAACTGAAAAGGGTTGTAGTAACAGGAGGCGGACCACTAACTGGCAGTGTGAATATTTGTGCCCCTTGCCCTTAGCTATTTTGTGACTTGTAGATCACGGTCTAATTATTTAGCATTAAAGGGACACTAATTCTGTGGGGTATGTAACTGTATTTATAGTACCTTTTATTAGTTTGCATTCCATCCGGGTAGTGTGGTGATATCATAAATAACAGGAACATAACCTCCGAGGCTTGTGAAAGGGTTTTCCTAGAGCCAAGGCATTTTTGCTTGTCGTCATTCGGTCCTGCGGGGAGGTGGGGAAATGCCGGTGTGTGCGCTGGTGTTTTCAGTGCCAGGTCTCGCATGGTTAGAGCGCCCAGTGCCTGCTGCGTTCGGAAAGAACTGTCCTGTGAGTGTGATGCGGGTAGATTTATAGCTGCGTGGCTCGGAGTGTGTCTGCTGCCCCAGTCAGCTGTGAGAGCTCCCTGCTGGGGCCACTCCTGTCTGATGGAAAAAAGCAGCAGCTGGGAAGGTGGTGTTTCAGGCTCTTGCTGTTTAAAAAAAGAGAGAGAGCGAGCGAGTGGGAGAAAACTCCACTAAGTCCACAAGCTGGCATTGGAGGGGGAGACGGCGGTCATGTGGTCCTGGCCATCCTACCCTCTGTCACAGTGTGGATGAGAGCCTTTTGCTCTTATCCAATCATGCCTGGAATGCTGCTTGCCACTTGGGTTATTTCTGCTATCTGTCGCTCCTGGTGCCGCACTGCTAAAGGTTTGGCAGATGGGACGCTTTTTCTTGGAGTTTGTATCTTGGGTTTTTGACTTCTGGCTGTGCCGGGCGTGTTGTGGCCGCTTGTCCTCTCCCTCCCTGCCCCCCTGGGCACCATGGCCCATCGGCTTCGGTTTCATTTTGGCTCCAGTCGCAGCAACACAGCCCCTGAATCAGAGATCCTCGACCAGGAGAGAGAAGACGACTTTTTCATGGCATTCCACACCCTGCCGCGGAGGAGCGGCCCTCACCCCTGCGCCCACCGCGCAGAGGACAGAGGCCTGCAGGAAGCGGTGGGCGCGCTCAAGCGCAGCACGTCCATGTTCATCCCGCAGCTCCTGAGCCCCATGGACGCGCGGCCCACGCGCAGCTCGTCTATGCAGATCTCGCTGCAGCGCAAAGCGGCCGACGGGGCCCCGGACACGTGCGGGCCACCCGAGGGTCTAGACTGCGACGCAGGGTCGGTGTCTCTGGGCCGCTGTGCGGAGCCCCCCAAGTCCCATACCCCGGAGAACTCTCCACCCAGGGCCACCAGGGGTGTAGGCCCCCAAGTGAACGGCATGTGTGGCCACCTAGCACGGATTCCTGTCCCTGCGGATGGCCGTGAGGAGGCCGAGCCTCGGGGACCCAAGGGTGGCGGGCTCCGGATCCAGCATCGAGCCTCCAGCGCCGACATGCGCCAGGTGAGGCTGACGCCGCCCTCCGGGGCCGATGGACTGTGCAGCCCTTCCCCTCCGGAGCCCAGGCGCTGGTCCCTGCAGCACGTACCCGATGCTTCCGGGAGTTCTGGGAAGCGGTGCTTTGTCTTCCAGCTGCAGCAGCCGCCACCAGGCGCGCCGGGCATGGGTGGTGACTTCAACTTTGGGTTCACGGGCACGAAGGGGGACAGGTTGGTGCGGTACCCCCGTATCCGGCTTGAGAGGAGCACCTCGTACCCCACACAGCCCCGAGCAGAGCACAACAGCCCCATGGAAGAGCGGGGCCACCTGGGACACCCGGAGACGCCGCCTCGGGGCCGCAGGGTGGCTCCCGAAATCCACAGGAGGAATTCCGTGGAAAGGACGCCACAGGGTCAGGGCTGCACGTTTAAGATCAGGCAAGACCAAAATGCAGGGCAGCAGCATTTCAGAATTCTTGTGACTCGCGGACCGGAGGAATCTCATGAGGATCCCAAGGAGAGTACCGACACCAGCTCTGGCTCCACCTTGGCTGGAGCACCGGTAAGTTAGCTTGTGTTTCCATGCGAGGGACGTAAAGGACTAATTCAAGCCCAGAAAGCTTACTCCGCAGCGTAATTAAAATAAACTTCATCCTGTTCCCTCGGGGAGTTTCCCAGCTTGGGGCAGTGTAACTGAAGTTGGGCCGACTTGCGGGAGCTGATTTGGGCTCCGGTGTTTGGTCCATCAAACTTGTTGGCATTTCAAAAAATATCTTTTCTTTTATGTCCTCAACCTCCAACATCTTCGTTTTGAAAATCCAACCCCCATCCTCATTTCCTCTTATGCATAAAAGCGTTTAAACATTTACTACTTTAATCTGCCAGGCCCCAACACGTTTATGTTGGAAGTGCATTTAAAAGCTGCCTGCAAATATAGCCAGACAACACTTCTCTTTTACAGTTGTTCTAATACAGGCAAGAGAATATCGCCAAAAACTAAAGTGTATGTAAAATGTGAGCAATTCTTCCTGATGGTATTTTTGCTGTAGAGGGTTGGCACTAGTTATTAGCATTTATCCTCTTTATTTTGGTGCCATGAATACCGAACAAGAGTGGGACAGTAAGAAATGCATTTTTGAATGGGCTGTTGGGTCTCAGGTGAAACTGACTGGGGCTGGTTAATGGTCAGATTGCATGGCCTGCACCGGAACACTGCCGGCTCTAGTGTCTAAGCTGGGATCCTGTACATAGAATAAGTAGTAAGTGTTCTGCCTCCAGTTGAGGAAACAGATGCTCTAGAACATAGAACAGATTTTTGCCTTTATTGCTCTTATGTTCTTGCTTGTGCCTTTTCAGTGAAATGGAGTACAGAAAAACAGCTGCTAACCCCACTAGGCAAATGATGACTCTGCAGCTTTCATAGTTTATAATAGGATGAAAAGTTTTATTGGTGAGCTTTCTTTTACTAGTAATCATTAGTTTAGCTATTATGTGTTGTTTGTTTTTAAGAGAACAGATTCCTTATATTTTGAATTGGGATTTTCCCCTTGAATTTCATGTGATCACTGGTTTGAAGATATGGTTATGAAATATCTGGAGGACTTTCTGTGAGTTTCCACTGTGAATTGTGACTTTTCAAAGTGGATGGCTGAATATTACTGTAGAATGGAATCATCTTTTATGCTTTATGTTGAGAAATATTTTTGGTCATTCAAGTGAACTTTATCACTGCTCTATCATTGGTATTCACCACTTTGAAAAGGTTATCAGTTGCTAAATACAGATATCTTTTTCTTGATATTATGTAACTGTTTCTTCTTATCTCTTCCATATAGCCTTTTATTGTCTCTAACCCCTTTATTAGGCAATGTTGAAGTGCTTTTTCTTGGTCTGCACCAATACCATTTTTATACAGTGGTTCAGATGTCAATAGAATTTTGTTATTAGAATAGCCTTTAACCTTCACCCACCATGGCAGGGGGAGGCTTTGTCGGGCAGCTCAGTTCCAAACACAGGAAAATTGACAAGCAAAATGCATTTTCTAAAGTTTTGATAATCGTTCAATTATATTACCAAAGTCTTAAAATTATTTTTGCAGTTAGATGTCAGTGAGAAATGGATTTATATAATTAAAGTCTCATATGCCTTGAAGTTTCTAATGTAATTACAACATAAATAGAATAGAGTAAAAATTAAGTGTATCTTACATATAAGGGCTGTCGCAACTTGCTTGTGAGGACTATTATAGTGGAAAATGAATTTCTTCGTATTTGGAAATTTAAGTTGTAGAATCCAAGAGCTCTTTATGGAGAATACATTCTGTCCAGCACACGGTAGTTTTCATTTTCAAGGTGTATTTTTGTACCCATACATATCTTTGAAAATGGTTGGTACGAAGCTGGTTTTCTTTTAAGCCATAACTTTTTCCTTTAAGAAGCAAAAACAAACCTCCCGTAATGAAACTGCCCGCTCCATTCAACACTTCTTCGTATGTGTTTCATACGGGCAGGGGTGTGAAGTGGAGGCAGCAGCTGCCTCGGCCTTATTTATCTTGAGGGAAAACATTCACTGGGGCGTCTACAGTCTGGCTGCCAGCAAGCTTTTTTGATGTTTCAAATATCTGCTGCTTTAGCCAGAAGGGCATTCCACGATTAGTTTATATGAAAAATTAACTAAACTCTCTTGCAGTCTGGTTTTTGAATGATGTCAGAAATCTTGTTTGGGAAAATCACTCAGGACTTCTTTGACGAAAGTACTCGTATTTCATAATCTATGCCTTAGACCTTTTTCCAGGGTTAACTTTTTGAGTGCTTTTCTCAGTTTGTGCCTCCCAAACATTCTGTCATTAAAAAAAATCTAAAATGCAACATGACTCCAAAAAATGTCAACCAGCTAGATTCCTAGGGAAAAAAAATACATGGGAACAAACCCCTGTTGGTGACCGATTTTCCACTCGGTCCAACACTCCCAGTAAAATAGAATTGGTTTTTACAGTCATTGGTTATAATATCGAAGAAGTCTGCAAACTTTCGTTCAGTTTGTGGCATTATTAATAGTTATTTTCTGAAAGGGGTTTTTGAGTTATTTGGTCTCGTTATGAGCTTCTTGACTGTATTAGTTATTCCAAGGAAATTGAATCACTGTTTACTAGCATTTATGCCCCCTTCAACACAGTTTCATGTGTAATAACTTGTGAAGCTCTGCATTTTACAAGCTTCAGGAGCCAGTATGAATCTCATTATTGTAACAAGAGTTTAAGGCCCACTGTATATGAACTTTACACTGAGTACTTGCAAAGTCTCACAGACTCTTAGTTTCTTGCTGACACAGAGTTGGTAATGTAACAGAGGGAGGAGAGCCCGTGGAAGGCAAAGACACATCCTAACATCCACCACGTCCATTAATAAGGGAAGGGAGAGTTCCTTCTCTACTTCCGCTGCACTTTTCCCTGTGCCCCCTCAATGCGCATACACTTCATGGAAGTAGTGTAGTACCTGATGTGATTAAAAATTCATTTACTGAACACAAAGGAATATGCCAAACTGTTTTTGTTTGGGAGGAATTTTAGTTTGACTATCTTAGAAAAGGGTGATTTTACTGTGCAGAAGAATTTTGACGGAATTGGTATCTCTTTTACCCTAAAAAAATAATTCTATGAATACATCTAAGTCATCTGTTGCTGAAAAACACAACATTGTAATGGATAAGAAAAAAGCTAGTATTCCTTTTAATGAGTCAGTCTGATTGGATTCTGTATGGCTGTGGTCATATATGAGAACGCCCCGATATTATGTAACAAAATTTTATAACTACGTATTTTGGGGCGTGTACTGAAACAGGTAGGCAGTGCACAGAGTTAACATTGATATGTGTTTTCACATCCAGACACAGGACTTGTAGTGAGAGTTCAGGTTTCTGTAGCAGTCAGCATTTGAAAAGCGCCTTCATTTACTTCATTAGTCTATATAATCATCCATTGCAGAAGCATCCTCTCACTCAGCCTTCCCAACAACCTTGTAAAATAGCTCCTTTCCTGTTTCAGGTGAAGGTATGTGATATTGTCATTAGTTATAACTAATATACTGTCATATCACTTTATGTATAATAGCAGTTTTAACACTATGTATATCTTTGCACAATTAAAAAGCCCAAGTAACCCCCCCCCCCAAAAAAAAAAAGTAGTTTAATGCTTTCTGTGATGGGACATTTTTGTTGAAAATTTTGGAAGTGGTAACTGCACCTGGTGCCTTGCAGCCTAATGGAGAGAAGGAAGCATCTTTGGAGGCCTGCAGAGCCGGTTTGGCAGTTGACTGATGTGTCCTGGGGTAGTTAGGTGCTCTCTCTAAGTGTACTGCCTCATAACTGAAAAATGGGCATAGAAATGTCCATCTCACAGGTTTATGGTGAGATAAATGTGTAGTGTATGTGGACATACCTGATTGGTGTTCATGTTGGTTTTCTCTTTCTTAACCAAATATCTGTAATATATAAATCGTTCTCCGAGGAAGATAATGAGGTTAACTGAGAACAACCAATTTTTGATCAGCATGGTGTTAGACACAGGGCAACATGAATTTGAGGCCTATCTGGAAATGTTTACTTTAATAAACTAGCCATGATGTCCAATGTTTTCTCATTGGTACTGAGTATTTGTCTGTTGGATAATTAGCACCACAGAGCCCTAACACTGCTCTGTGATGACGCAGCCCCTCCCCCCCAAAACTTGAATTTATTCATGAGCTATGCATTGTAGAAAAGGGTCTTTACTTGTATTTGCTGTATTGAGTTTTGAAACAGAAACATTTACTTCCGGTGGTATTTCTGACATGCTATAATTTTCCATGTCATTTGCTATAATGTTTCCAGTGATTAAGTTTACCTTTACTTCTTATAGGCTGAGGTTTCATCAATCTAATGTTACCTGTATAAAATTTCCTCCCTGTGTAATTTACAAATGAGGGCAGAATTTGGGAAGAAGCTTTTTTTAGATACTGCCTTTTAGAGGATTTTCATAAATGCTGCAGCCGCTTCACTTGACTAAGCCCAGAGGCAGAGTTCCTAAGCATTGAAATCCTATCTAATAAAAGAGTGATATGCAAATCACGAAGATGGCTGCCCCCATAGCCACAAGATGGCCGCCCCCATAGCCACAAGATGGCTGCACCCATAGCCACAAGATGGCCACACCCATAGCCACAAGATGGCAGCACCCATAGCCACAAGATGGAGGCACCCAGTCTGGCTCAGCCCCGCCACTGAAGTGGTCAGGCCTGTTAGCCAGGCAGGTGACGGGGGAGACGGGTCCCGAGGGGCGGAACAGGTGATCAGAGGAGGCTAGGGGTCCCTTGCCCAGGCCAGAGGCCTTCAACTGAGGTCTCAGGTATGGGCAAGGGCAGAGCCAGTGATCAGAGTGGTATGGGGGTGCCCTACCCAGGCATAAGGCCTGGGCCAGAGGCCTCAGGCCTGGGCAGGGGTGGAGCCTGCGATTGCAAAGGTCTGGGCATGGGCAGAGCCGGCAATGCAGAGGTCTGGGAGTCCTCTGCCCAGGCCTATAGCCTTGGCCAGAGGCTGTAGTGGGGCAAGGGTGGAGCCTGGGATCGCAGGGGCCTAGGGGTCCCCAGCCCAGGCCTGCAGACTTGGCCAGAGGCTGCCAGTGAGGCAAGGGCAGAGCCGGTGATGGCAGGGGGCAGGATCAGAGCTGGTGATCACAGAGGCCTGGGCTCTCTGGAGCTGGCAATTGAAGAGGCTTGGGGATCTTCTGCCCAGGCCTGCATCCTCAGCCAGAGGTTACAGGCCTGGGCAGGGGTGGAGCTGGGATTGGAAGAGCAGGGGTGGAGCTGTGATCGGAGCTGGTGAACTACAGAGGAAACACCTTTTCTGACTGCTCATTGGCTAAGCTCCCTGTTTGCCACGGGTAATATTCTTAGTAACTTGGGTAATAAGAATCTCTAAAGGTGATATAGGGTTTTTCCACCATACTCCTGGAGAAAAAAAATGAAGATCTGCTGGAGGGCTAAGAAATGTCATATCCTGCCCTAGCCGGTTTGGCTCAGTGCATAATGCCTCAGCCTGCTGACTGCAGGGTCTGGGTTCAATTATGACCAAGGGCATGTACCTAGGTTTCAGGCTCCTCCCTGGCTGGGGCCTGGGTCAGGGCATATGCAGGAGGCAACCAATCAAAGTGTTCCTCTCACTTTGATGTTTCTCTCTGTTTTTCCCTTCTCTTCCACATTCTCTAAAAATCAATGGAAACATATCCTCAGGTGAGAATAAAAAAAAAAGAAATGTCATATCCTATGAAAGACACATCTTGAAAATGCCTAAAGAAAGTTGTCGTTTTTTCATGGTGAAGGGACTGGAGTCCGTGTTGATGAAAACACCTTGGTGGCTGCGGTGACTGACAGTGGCTGCAGCAGCGAGGTGATGGGGCTGGTGGCTTCCCCTAATTAGCCTGGTCACCTCCCACAAAGGGAGGCCAGACCGTGGTTTAGGCCCTTGGGGAGCCTAAGCCATCAGTAGGACACCCCCTGAGGGCTTTCAGTATGTGAGAGGGGGCAGGTTGGGCTGAGGACCCCCTTCCTCCCCCCCTAACACGAATTTTCTTCACCGGGCCCCTAGTAAATCTATAATTTTGTAATACGTGTTAATACAAAAAATGGTTATCTGTACATGAAAGTTCACAATACCAGAAGAGGTTTAGTCCATGTCAGAATTTGATAAATGTTGGGTTTGTTTGTAGAGTTCATGGTTTAAAGCTAATTGAGGCTAATCTAAGTGGTAATCTACTTGTGTAACTTGAAATAACCAAGCAGATTTTTAAATTAAAAATAATTAACTGCATATTATTACTGTTGAGATAGATTACTGTCCTAAAGACATTGAACTTTTTAAAACTCTTAATGATACGTCCAAGACATTTGTCGTAATGAGGGAAAATCAGGAAATTCATGGATGGTGTTGAAACTGAACCCTAGTGCACAAATACAATATTCAAGTTTCCACTGTAAATGCCAGAAGCAGCTTGGGAAACCAATCCAGAATTGGCTAGTGATTCTTCAGAGGTTTAGTATCCTGTCTTCGATCATTCAGGCCCCTTCATTCACACCAGGCAGCATAATATTCCATGTCCTGCATTGGAGAGACTAACTAGACAGTCCACCTGCAGTGTACACCCAGCTCCCGTTTAAAAGAGTTATAAGGCCTAAAGGGATAGAGCGCTGTGATATTTTGTATTGTAAGAGGTCTGTGATTATTTTCCTGGGCCTTTTAGAAATAATCCTGACTCAGTGAGCATCAGGATGTATATAATGACCTCAGTGGAGTTTCCTCTTTAAATCTCTTGTTTATCATTCCACTGTGGCTTACTTGGGTGATCCAGGATATAAAGGAATATAAAGAAATAATAAGTGAGACAGGTGCTCTGACATGAGTGGGCCTCAGTAAATCCTGGATGGCACTCCTGATTCGTGGATCCTGAAGAGACACGGTGGTGGTCTCCAGGCATCACCACGTTTTCACAGGAAGCTAAGCTTTCAGGATGGAGGATGGCGTAGATTGAATTTCAAGAAGCCTGCTTATTATTCCCTGGTCATTTTAGAACCATGGACCGTTCTTACACTTGTGAATAAAGTGCTTAATGTGAAGGGAAAGGTCATGAAATGAACTGAAATGAAGTGATCATAAATTGAGTTGGAAAGGGTCCCCTTTTCTCTAGTTGGACTATTGTTGCTACTTAGTAATTAAATACTTCATGTCAGTTCCTCTAAGTGCCTGCCCTGACTGCCTATTCTTTGAAACCATCCTGGGTATGTTAACTGTTGTGCCATTTACTACTGAGTAAGCAGAAAGTGAGGAAGTTCCTCCAGGGAGGGAGAGATTAGAGTTACCCTAGGAAATTGGTCTTTCACAGGTCCTCGGAATTCACACAGCCTTCCTCTGTGACTTAGTTTTTATAGTTCAGGGAGAGTCAAGAGGCTTTTAGCTCCCCAATAACGATCAACCTATAATCTCTTATTATGCTGTTTACCTCTTTGGGGAGTGGGGGGCCGAGATGAGGTAAGGACCTTCAGTATTGGATGATAGATTTGCAGTTTCTCTTCCTGTGGCCCACATGCATCATAACTTTTCATTTTTTGAGAGACTTTTTATAGCTTAATAATAAACCATACTTCTTGAGAATTTGTTTTTACATTCTTTTAAAATACATGACTAGATACTTAACTCTCAAAGGAGGAAAAAAAGCTGCTTTGGTCCAGGTTTTAAAAATGGAGTTGAACAAGAAAAGTTGAGCTGGAGCAGAAGTATTGAAATGTGTGATTAAGCCCCAACCAAAACACATAGTACCTTTTCAAAGCAGCGAGTGCTTCAGGGCAGGAGTTCAGAGCTAACCACTCCTGATAATTTTCTGTGTTATCGTTGCCTTCAACTCAGTATCTGTCCCATATGTATTTATTGATCGTGCTTTTCCTCTTGAATAGAAAAAAGAGATTGTAACAGAATTTAAACATCTTAATGTAGTTTTAATATTTAAGTTGATTTAACCTCCTATTACAGGTGAAACCGTACTTTTTTTAAAAATCCTGATGCTATATTGTACTCATTAGCATGAATCATTAGGGTGGCCAGATGATATGGCAGAGGACAAAGCATAGTGTGCCCACAGGCCTGCCTGCACCTATGGCTGAAATTGTATTAGCAAGAGATGCCTTGCAGGCTGGTCTTCTTCTCCAGCTAGTGTGTGCAGGAGTCATGTTTAAATTTTGTATTAATAAATGTGTAGAGCTTTGTTTCAATTGCAGTTAATATAGGCCAATTCCTTTCAGTTTAAAGGTGAGGAAACCGAGAGCATTATTTTTGCAATTACAGAGAATATTTGTTTTCTCTCACGCATGTGAAATAATGATTTTTGAATAATACTGCATGTAAACCACTATACTTCCTGACATTTGAAACTTCCAAGATTGAGAAGTCTTATGTGGAGAACTTCTGGTTCAGCAGACAGACAGCTGAGATGAGGCATGCCCAGTGGAAGCATTAACTCATGATAGCGGGCATTATGAAAGTGCTGATACCCAACCCAGGCTGCAAGTGACAGATTGCTTACACATGGGATGGGGCACTGTGGGTCATGGTGGATGGGAGTGATGTCATGGAGGAGAAGATTGGAACCGCACCTGGAAAGATGGCCAGGATTTGTCTCAGTGGGTCAGTGGGAGGGGCCTTGTTTGGAAGACTGAAGGGAGTAGTGACTGCCAGTGATGTGGTTGTTATTTTTGCCCAGGAATTTCTTTGATCATGATTAGTAAGTTTCAACAATTTTTTTTAATGTGAAATATTGTTGAAGAGTTTGGAGATGTGGTTATTGGCATGAATAATTCCTATCTTTCCATCACATGGGGAGTTGAATGAATTTCTTCCTTACCTGCCTTCTACAAGCTGATCTGTGAACACCTGCCCATGCCTGACAAAGGACAAAGAGATACCAGGAAAATTCCTGCCATTGAGTGGTGGTGGCAGGAATTAAACAGATGCCTGTCACCTTCATTGTAATATCATTCTGTAGGACCATAATTCAAATACAGATGAGTAAGCTTGCTTTACAGGGGTTGGCTCTGTTAGCTGTTTATATATGCAGTGGAGGCTTTATCCTGAACAAGAGCTAAAGAAATAAATAAGCATTTCTTTGTATGTCTTTCTATTTGAAATGATATTACATCAGAAAATCCTTGCTCTGCATTCTGATATGGGAAATGTTATATTAGTTATATATGCTTACATTCACTTTTGCATATAACAACAAATCAAATAAGGAAAGTAACCCACATTCCAACCATTCAAATTAAGCATATTCACCTTTATCTGGACACAGTATTTAAATAAAATTCATAGTATTGGTTGGATCTAAAACCTAAGCCAGGCATTAAAGTAAGATCAAGATTTATCAAATCTAAATATAGACTATTTAAATAACTTCATGGAAAATGTTTCAGTAAACGAAGCAGTAAAAACAGCAACAAAAAATGAGTATCAGATCTGTGAAGGATGATACATTCCTAACCCTGAAACGAGGGGGAAAAAAAGAAAAAAGATGGACAGATTCAGCCATGTAAACATATTCAATTTATGAACCATGAGGAAAAATTAACTCAAGGAAACAACGTATGTTTTCCTCAGTGATTAATATGATTTTCTCATCAGTATATCTTTTCAGTGTCTTTGAGTCTAGTCACATATTTTTACTAACAGATGCGTATCTATGTTACAAAAATTTGCATAAACACGAGAAAATGCTGAGGTTCCCCAATCTCCCGATTCTTCAACCTCTGCACTGGGAAGTAGATATATGGAGGTGAATCACAAAAAGGGATTAACAGTAAAGACAAGTTGCACCACTTTGTACCTTTTACATGATGAAAGTGGTTTAGGCTATACATGCATAAAGTTGGGAGAAGTTGTGGTTGAAAATAGTATATTCCAATTGCTGGTGGTAGTATCCACAGGTATGACTTTAGAATGATTTTCATCCATTTAAGAATTTAAAAACAATAAAGTAAACTGTAGCTACTAAAATTCTTGTTTTGAAATATTAGAGTTAACCCAGAAGAAGTTATACATCTAAGCCGAAGCCTTTAAAAATAGGTTTTTATTTTCTGCTTTTCAGGTAGGTTTACTCTCCACACCATTACGAAGAGCAGGTAGATGGAAAGAAGTTCCTTCAAGATTACTGTCTACTGTTAAAATAATTTGGCAACGTGCAGTTATATCCACATGCGAGCTGTTAGATCTTTTGGACAAGAAATGTTCCCTTAGTCTTTCCTTCAATATTTGTCACCCAGAATTTAGAACTTGACATTTTCTTTTCAGCCAATACATAGATGAATTGAGTTTTGCATATCATTATCTCTGGCTTATGAAAACTCTAGCCTCACGAATATGCTTCCTGAAGTTCACATAGTTAACCACTTTAAAACGTTTTTATTCTAATTGTTATGTGTTAGTTAATCCCATGAGTTTAGATTTCCATTTGACTTGGAACTTCATTTGTAATTTATAGGAAATTGTCCTTATTTCTTAAAATCAAGGCATCTAATATCTTACAGCACTTTAAATAAAGACCTGTTATCTTAAGAAAAGAGGTAATAGGACTTTAAGAGGTACCTTAAGTGTTAAAATAGAACTGAGACAGTTCCCAAGGAACTGAGGCTTCGGTCTGGGGCGAGGGGGTGCCCTGAACAAGTGGTACACTATTTCTTGGGTGAGAGATTTTATTTATACGCAGGCGTTGAACTTGTGACGGGTGCCTGGAGTTTGGGGGATATAGGAACTATCTATTCCCAAGTTGCTGGTCCTTTTTATTGAGAAATGAAAGACAGTATTGATGTCAGATGAGGGTTTAATGGGTTACTGATCTAACCCAAGGAGCTTCTGATCTAACCCAAGAATGCTGAGGTGCCCAGGTGTAGGTGACTGACCTCCATTCCAGGGCCTTTGGGGTATTTTGTAGAAAACTGATACTGGGGTGAAGGAGATGGTTCTGTGTCTCTGACCCATAATTTATTTATGCTTTTCTAAAATCTCCCTCGTTTTCATAACTGGAACTCTTTTGCTGCTGGAACAAATGGGTGGAATTCCCAATTGGGCTTCCTGGAGACTGACTAAAATCATTTGTGATGTTGCTAGTGGGTGAGATGATAAACATTTATTAACTGAATTCATTAAGTACTTACTGCTTGCCAGACACCATTCTAAGTCCTGGGAATATTGCAGTGAGCAAAAACAAAAAACCTGTCCGATGCAGCTTACATTCTGGTAGCAAGGAGACAGAGGATCAAAATAAACAAGTGAAAATGCAGTGATAGATGACAGTGAGAGCCATGGAGAATAGCAGGGAAGGTGGGTAGGAGTGTTGCCAGTGAGGCTGCACATGGAGAAGCCAAGAAAAGCCTCCCTGAGATGGTTGTAATGAACAAGCCATGCCATGCAGCCAGCTGGGATCAGATCGTTCCGGTAGAAGGAAGAACCAGGGCAAAGGCCCTGAGGTTCAAGTATGCCTGGAGCATGGGAAGAGCAGCGTGGAGGTGAACATGACTGAGATAGGTGCTCAGGGTTGAGATGCGTGGATTTGGAAGATAGAGCAGTCGTGAGGATGGGCAGATCTTGGAGGGCCACTCAAGGGGTTTGTGCAGAAGAGTGATGTCATTCCATTTGTAACTTCATGGACTACACTGGCTCCTGTCCTGGGACTGCAAGGCAGGGGTGGGGAGGCCATTGGAGTAGTGCATGTCACCTTAGAGGTGGCAGAGCCCGGACTCGGGTCTGTGCTGCTGTCCTCCACATAATTATTCTTCCAAACACGAGGGACAGTCATCGGCTTTCCTCAGGAGTTAGTCTAACCCGCGTGCTTAGACTGTTACTTTCACATTGCAGTGCCTAGAAAATGAGAAGCGTTTTTCTTCTTCAGCGAGTGTTCTTTCAAGATGCTTTCTGCTGCCTGTGTCATGCCAGGATGTGGGTGGATTTATTTTTGCAGTTTTTGCACCGGGGAGTCTGCTTCTGATTTGCAGATTGCATTTATTATAGGGCATATTGTCCATTGATGAATAATGTGTGGGCTACAAAGCAAATACACAGCTTTTAAAATAGCTCATTTATCCTGCAAGCCTCACCCCTGGAGAGAGGCAGGCCCTTCACAAGACTTGTCAGGAGCAGGGGTTTCTGCATCTGATTTTCCCAGTTTCTGAGGCCATGTTTTTCTCCCTGGTTTATCCTGTTTCTCTGATGGGCAGTCTCAGTTCATGAAGAAGGCCTGCTGAGATGGTGAGAGAATTTTTAGGTCTCTGCTAAGAAAATAGATGTTCCTTTGTCTCAGTTCCTGAAAATGTCCCTTATATTGTTGGGTTAAATTGTAGTCCTGCTTTTGCACTGAAGTCCTATAAGCGTTGTACCATGGCCACAGCCAGTTCATCCTTGTTTCTTTAAACTGTCCCACTAAGGCTTGTGCAGAGGGTCTGGGTCTGGAGGAGCCAAAGGAGTCCTCGAGAGTGTAAATTTCCATTCGAGGGAGCGCTCCTGGGAACACTCTCTCAGTCTCAACCATGAAAGGGTCACTGGCAGGGTATGGCACAAAGTGGTTCAGAGCCACCTCCCTTACGGAGTGCAGGCCTGCAGTCTCAGCGATCACCGCTCACACGAACCTCACTGCAGATGGCCTTTCCTTTTGAGCAAGTTTCTTCTTTTGCCTGATACGTTGCAGTCTTCACCCAGTGGCCAGGTAGCGTGTGTTGGAATGCTGGGGTGTGTGGCCAAGCAAAACAGACGCAGGGAGAGTTGACTGAAGTTGGGGAAGAGATGGAGAGACAAAGGAGGGCAGGGAGCCAGGAGTGTAGGTTGTGTTGAAGGTCTGGGTGGAGTTAGACGGTAATTATCTATAGAACAGAAGGTCTAGGGTTTAATAAGTCATTGCTTTACAACTCACAGAAAATCATCCCAGGCTCATGAAGGTGTTTCCAAGCCCATCGAATGCCTTTTTTTATTTTCCATCCTGCATTCAGAATGGGGTTTAAATGGTTCAGTACAGCAAAAAGAATTAAGTGGTAGTAACCTCCTGCCCAGTGCACACCACTGGTCATCAGATTATTTTATTTTAATTTATTGCTATTTCTGCCTATTACTAGGTTAACTTTCAATGGAATAGAATCTGCCAAGGATAATGCAGCTTAGATAAAAATAATTTCATTGATTCTGACTTTCCAGCTCAGTAAAGGTACCGATGGCCAGGAATGCATATATTGAATGTGGGGGTAGGGGAAACAGGGTATCCAGGTGGTATCCAGGGGATTCTGCTTGACAACTAGTTTAAGAAGTTAATGCAAATGATAACCTAAATCTTGATTTGGTTAACAAACCTTGCTATAAATACTGAGTTAATGCACTTATTCTACACGTTCTTTCTTTATCACCCAAAATATACATTTTGTTGGTTTATGCCATGGCTTTTGCTGAAAGTTGGGGTTCCTGTTGAGGCTCAATAGTCCACAGAATAGGTTACCATGTCAGTGAGTCTGCACAATACCCATGCATTAAGAGCGATACAGTGTTCCAATTGAATATTTGCAGTGTGTATGGAAAAAAGCTTATCTGATATCAAAATAGCCTAGAAATGAAAGAAATAATTTTCTCCTCAGTTTCCTATTGCAAGTAGTACATGAAAGTGGGATTCCAATTCTTTACTGGCAAGACCGGTCTATCCTGTTATATCTTGCGTGCAAATACCATTTTTCTCCAGTGAACTAAAGTATCTTCCTTCTGGAATTATTGAGTGCATTTTTTGGCTTTTGAAAACTCTGCTTCTTGAAAGTATTGACCAGTTGTCAGATTTTCATGGCTTGGTAATAGTTGATTTCTTTCTTAGAGCAAAATACTAAAAATGCAGAGGACTGGAAGGTTTCCCCGAGCCAGTGTCTCATTTTTTGAAACAGGAGAGCACAGTGGCTTGTTCAAGGGCAAACAGGAAGGGGTATAGAACTTGGACATCAGGTGGCCTGATGCCCAAACCCGTTTCTGTTAACCTAGCCCAGGGGAGTAGTAAACTACAGGCTCCCTTCTTTTGTTGTGCTTCACTGTGCTTATGCCTCACAGGTGTTGTGGTGTTTTTTTGTTTGTTTTTAACGAATGGAAGGCAAGACCCTCCACCAGTAAAATCATGGCAACTCACTTTATTGTGATGGTCTGGAACCATACCTGCCCTGACTCTGTGGTCTGCCTGTTAGAGCCAACTGCCCAAGGATAGTTCGCACTCCTCTATGGCTTTTTCATGCCTTTCTAAAAGCATATCCCAACAGTATTTTTTTGACTCACTGTAACCTTCATAGCCATGAGTTTTGTATAATCTAGTCATTTTTTATGTAAGAAAGTATTTATTAATGATCCTGTCATGGACGAATAAGTTATATAACAGACTTTTCTTCATCATTAAAGTTCTCAGCACAGCCATGAACTTTGAAGCATTTGCTGCTTATTTTTTATTTCTCTTTTCTCTTGCTAATCAATGACCACCTACTGTGATTCTCAGTATAGTAGCCCACCATCCGCTTGTAATCTGCTACTTCTGATCTGACAAGGATTTAGAAGGTGTCTGGATAAACTTGTGAGGATTGTTTATAAAGTGAGAATAAATGGGCTGAGAGTGAGGGTTTGGGTCTTTTTGAATTAAGTGCTTAGGATCTGTCTTTCTCCCCCATTATCCCTTTGTTTCTTATACTTTCTTTGTCTTCTGGAAGCATGTCTGGAAACAGATAGATTATTATAAGGCAGTGGTTCTCAATCTTCTGGCCCTTTAAAACAGTTGCTCATGTTGTGACTCCCAACCATAAAATTATTTTCGTTGCTACTGCATAACTGTTATGAATCGTAACGTAAATATCTGATATGCAAGATGGTCTTAGGCAACCCCTGTGAAAGGGTCGTTCGCGACAGGTTGAGAAACAGCTGTTTAGCATAGTTCCTGGCACACTTTAGTGCTTAATAAACGCTAGCTGTTTTTATTATTGTTCCCTCTGAAGGAGGAGATGTAAATTCTTCACAGATGTTTAGGAGTTGGATACACAGCCAGCCTGTCAGCTGAATTTATATCGGCAAACACATTTTCAGTTCATCTTAATTCTTTATTGCTTTCTGGGTTTTGTCCTTACCCTTTTAGGGTTAATGAATTTTCTACTGTACTGCATGGAAGAACCATGGGGGTGGAGGGTGTGAATCAATAAAAAGTATTCTTAAAAAAGACTTTATGATTCACTAGGCTACCAGGTGTCAGCAACTTCTACTTTTAGGACTTTAAGTTAAAAGGATTGTATAGGCTTTGGTGGTTTGTTCTCCTTATTAAAGGCCAAATCAAGGTGACTTTTTGAATTATCTTTCTTTCTTTCCCTGAATATATTTCTAAAGAATTTCTTTCTGATTTTCATTAAACTAAGAGTTTCATAATTTAAAAGTTACCTGTTAGTTCCCTATAAATTATGAAAACTAAATTATAAACCAAGATGTACGGTTGATTATAGGTCATTCCTTTTATCAACAGTGGTGTGATTGCACATACAAATCATGTATTTTGCTTTTATTGAGTGGATATGAAAATGCAGGACTTGAGCGGGTAGTTTCCCTCATTGATTATCATGTTTGTTTGATAATAATTATATTGAAATGATGCCTCTTTGTTTTTCTCTGTGTATTTTCTCCACTTCACACTGAATGTGCTTCTCTCTAATCTCTGAATTTCAGGCATCTATTAATAAAGTGTGTGTAAAGAATTAGTTGCTAATTTTAGATGTGCTTGAAATGAGATTGTCAGCAAATTACAGCTTCAAACCTAGACTACAGTTTGTTGTGGATTGGACATCACCCTTTGGTATAGGAGATAGATTCCAAACTCGTGAAAATATGAAAAGCTCATTACTTCTGATTTTCTTTTTCACATATTGGATTTTCTTATACACTTTTAAAATACTTAAAACATTATTTAAAACTAGAGGTCCAGTGGGGTCCCTCGGCCTGGCCTGTGGGATCGGGCTGAAACCAGCTGACATCCCCCCAGGGGTCCCGGATTGCGAGAGGGTGCAGGCCAGGCCAAGGGACCCCAACTGTGCAGGATTAGTGCCAGGGAGGGACACGGGAGGTTGGCCAGCCAGGAAGGGACCACAGGAGGGCTCCAAGGCGTGTCTGGCCCATCTCACTCAGTCCTGATCCACCAGATCCTAACAGCAAACTAACCTATACTGGTCTGAGCGTCTGCCCCCTGGTGGTCAGTACATGTCATAGTGAGCGGTTGAGCAGCCTTAGCATATCATTAGCATATTACTCTTTGATTGGTTGGACAACTGGATACTTAGCACATTAGGCTTTTATTATATAGGATTATATAGGATCGTAGGTAGTTTTTCTTTCCAGACTTAGTTTTATTTGCATGATGATTTTACAACATTAAATTCATTAGTGATTAGAGACTAGAAAAAAAATCTTTACTGGTTATTTAGTAGATAGAAATATTTATTCCTAAGCCCCAGTCAGTAGGTAAGAGCTGTGAAATAAACTTCAGTTCAGTGGTAAAACTGGCTGAAAATTAATATCATTTAATTCAGCCTCCCCCTATTTAATGAAAAAGAATAAATTAAATCCAGAGAGGTTATGTGGTTGCCACCTTTATAAGCATGAAATCAGTAAAGGACAAGTGACCCTTCTGATTCCTTTTACACAAGAGGTTCTGTTCTAGAGTGCAAGTATTAAATAAGAGAGACATGGTCACAACTCTTAGGAGGCTTATGTTCCAGCTTTGCAATTATTATGAATAGTAAAAGGTTAATAATATTTTAAGATACTAATGCATATTTTTATAAGTATGTCAAAGGAAGTAAACAGGAGGCTGAGAAAAAGAAAGTAATAGGGAGGACTGCTTGAAGAAAATGATCAGGACGAGCTCCTCTTAAGAACTGACTCTCAGTGGAGGCCTAAAGCATGAGCAGGGAACAGTGGGAGCAGTGTGGATGGAAGGTCAGTTTAGGCAGAAGGAACTGTACACACAGAGGCCTGCATTGTGAAGAAGAGGGTTATGTACTTCGGAGGAACTAAAACTATGGGGCTAGAACATAGTGAGTGAAGGGGTTAGTGTCCATGATGACTTTAAAAATGTGCAGGATTTCCTAGATTATTCACATCATAGAGTACATCCCTGTGTCTAATTATAACTGACATGGAGGGTAAACAACTTGAATTAACTCATTGTCTTTGGAACCTGGGAAAATAAAGTAGTTATCTTAAAAAGTATAAATCATATCAATTTCTGTGAAAAAAAAAATTAGTATATAATATCACCTTTGAGATTTCAAAAGGGCACCTTCCTCTCAAAAATGATTGCAAGCCACTTTTTGTTTTTGTCTCGAAATTCTTGTATTTTGCATTCTTGTCCTTGTATTTTGCCTCCACTAGATATCATAAAGACAGCTCAGGTAGGAACATGAGCAAGTCACTGAGCTTTCCAGACAAGTCTTTAGGCTTCATCTTTACTTTCAAAACATTAGGCAGAGAAGTTGAAGCTGTTTTTGTTGGGTTCTTGTTTATTTTCTGAGCACGAGTAATGGTGTCTAGGATGCACACGCTGTGTGCTTGCTGACATCTGGCTTTGTAGGTGAGGCTTTGTGACCACATAACAAGTTGGGTAAAGCGGTATCCATTCAGGGTGCTCACACTTGCAAGGGGCTTCACTTTCGTCCAAAGCGGAGGCTACATGGCCGCAGTGCAGCTTTCAGGTCTGGCCCTGAGACCATAGCGTTCATGCTGGCATATCCTTCTTAGAGTAAACGTGGAAAGACTGTGGCCGAGTGAAGGTGGCAGCGGTCTCTCTCCCACCCCATCAAGAGGGAGATTGTATTTTCCCTCCCCTCGAGTCTGGGCTGGCCTGCGAATGCCTCAGCACTGATGTGGGGCTAGTTCTATGTTTAGCCTTTAAGGACTCCAGCTTCCGCTTTCTGCCTTTCGAAGCGTGTGTTTTTAGGATCCACCTGCCATGTAAAGAATTTCAAGTTAGCCTCATAGGGAGCAGATCCAGCTTTCTAGCCACCCCCTCCAAAGTGCCAGACAGGCAAATGAAGCCTTGGACATTTCAGCCCGACACCGTCTGACCACAGCAGTAAGACCACAGGCTGCTCAATGTACAGACTCCTGAGAGGCAGTACACGGCTGTTATTATTTTAAACCCCTATGAGACCATGTCCTTTATATTCAGCCCTGGGGAATTTAAACTTTGCTGGTTGTCCTGAGCTGCCTCCTGTAGGTAAGCCTGGTGGCAGAGTGTGGGATGATGGAGTGAGTGCGTGGACAGCTGTTTTCCCGGAAGCTGGAGGAGGGTAGCTGCACACAGGATGGGCAGACAAAATAATCGTTCAAGGAGACACTTGGCTTAGACAGCTGAGAAACAACTGCAGTGACCCAAAGGAGTAGAAAGAGTGGGTGTTTTGCTATCAGGAATGGACTATTCAACTTTAAGGAAAGTCACTATATTCTTAGAAGTTGCAGAAAGAAGCATTTTTAGGCTAGGCCTACACTGAGGTCCATAGGAGGGTCGTGAAAGACTGCTCCCAAATAATGAAGAAAGCTTTAATACGGGGTGATAGCCTTTGTTCTCTTCTCTTCTAGTGCTAGTGAATTTCACTGTCCATGAAAATGTCATTTCCTGCCACCTGTATGCCTTTAAAGCCATAGCATTGGTAAAGTGCTTTTTACATAATAGATGCTCAATTAAGTGGGGTCAAGTTTACTTTGCATAGTAATTTGATTCATGTTACATATGAATCAGCATCAGTCACAAATAATATCTACATATTTCCCTGGGATTAACTTACACATACACACACACACACACACGTGCTCACACACATACAAAGCTCAGACCAAAAACAATTTTGTTCGACAGCGAAGAACTTCCTGTTTCTTGAGTAATTTTCAGAGATACACAGCTCAAGTGATACGTCCTAAGCATGAAGGCATGTGAGGTCCTTGGCAGTTCAGTGTGCTCTGTTCATTTGGAGGGAATCACAGTCTGGCAGCTGTGATGGTCCCTCTCCCTGCCGTGGTCTTATTCACCTACCTCCACGTTACGGGGGCTGCTGCTGTTACCAGCCTTCCTGTGTAACTGCAGCCTCCACAACCTTGGAGCCACACCCTCACTGCTTACGTGACCTCGGGAGAAAGTTGGAAGGGATGCGGGCAGAAAAGTTAAAAAGCAGGGATCACCACCCTGGCTGCATACTAAATGCCCTGTGGGCAGCTGATGTCAACAGGGACGACAGAGCCTCCTCTTGTCTGTCATCTTTGGTGTAGCATGGCTGTGCGCCAGCAGGAACAACTGGTCAGTTGAAATCTTTGGCTTCTGTTGGCACTTTTTAATATGTTTTGTTCAAGATTCTTAGTCAATTGCAAGAAAATAGTAATACCAGCTTTTGTTTAGGTTTTGTTTATAGTTTTAAGAATAACCTGCTGGAGTGCATTAACCAAAATGCTTGATTTAAGGTCCTTTTTCTGCCACTGACAGGTTCTGTGACCCTTGGCCTTTTAACTTTTCTGATCCATTTCCTTATTTGTAAATGATAGCATTTGTGTTAGTGTTTCTGTAAGGAATAAGTGAAATAACCACAAGAGTTATACGAATGCTAATGTGCTTCACAAATATAGTTGATTACATTATCTACACTAATAGACTATACTAATAAAAGACAAACATGCAAATTGGTGTCACTCAGCTATAACCCAAGCCACGCCCACCAGCCAATCAGAACGACTATATGCAAATTAGCCCGACCAAGATGGCGGCCAGCAGCCACAAAGCTGGAGCAAGTAGGAGGCTTGGTTGCCCCCGTGATGAAGGAAGCCAAGCTTCCCACCTGCCCTGTACGGCTGTGGCCTCCACTCCAGGCAACAAAATTTCAATTATAGAAGATAAATCCCAGATACCTGCTTCTGCCCATCCTCACTGGGAGCATGGGTGGCTGGGGGTGGTGGCCTGCAAATAGCCATCAGCCCCTCACCCAGGCTGGCCAGGCACCCCAGTGGGAACCCCACCCTGATCCAGGACACCCTTCAGGACAAATCAGCCAGCCCCCACCCATGCACCAGGCTTCTATGCTATATAATGAAAGAGTAATGTGCAAATTGACTCTAACAGCAGAACCACTGGGAATGACTCGTCACTATGACACATACTAACCACCAGGAGGCACATGCTCAACGCAGGAGCTGCCCTTTGGTGGTCATTGCGCTCCCACACGGGGTGCTCTGCTCAGCCACAAACAGGCTGAAGGCTGCCAGTACAGCTCTGGTAGTGGGAGCCACTCCCACCTCCTCAGCAGCACTAAGGATGTCCAACTGCAGCTTAGGCCTGCTCCCCACTGGCAAGTGGACATCCACCGAGGGCTCCTGGGCTGCCAGAGGGATGTCTGACTGCCAGCTTAGGCCCGATTGCCTGGGGAGCGGGCCTAAGCCAGCAGGTGGACATCCCCCGAGGGGTCCCGGACTGGGAGAGGGCACAGGCCTGGCTGAGGAACTCCCCTGAGTGCACAAATTTTTCTGCACCAGGCCTCTAGTTATTAATAAAATGCTTACCAGAAAATGTTAGTGCATAGTCCTTCCTTCCCTCCTGAGATGACTTGAGAAGGATTTTACGCTTAAGCAATTAGGGAAGTCACATGGGGTAATGAGCAAAGTCTCTGATTGAACTGTAGGTATGGCTGGGCCTGGGTGTATCATTGTTGGAATGTGTTGGTGTCCATGGTTATGAACTTTAGTACAATGGTGCTAAAGTGTTGGTCAAGTAGACCGAGTGCTGCTGCTGTTCAAACATTTCTGTACAGAGACTTTGTTTTTTCTCTGGAGAGTATTTGTTTCTCCGTGCCAGGCTCTAGGCTGGCTGTGCTGCCCAGGCTTTCCCTTGCCAGACGTGCAGCCAGGTTGAAAGGGCATTTATGGCAGATCTCTGTTATCACATGGGTCCCTCCTGGGATGGGATAGGGGAAGAGGAGCATTAAGAACAGGAAAGAAAAAAAAATGTTTTGGTGGAAGATACAAGCAACAAGTAAAACAGGATATTAATTCCAGAGCCAGAGCCATCCCTGAGGCAGCAGAGAAAGGCAAGCTGCAGCGTGAATGTCGGAAGCTCAGTTCCTCAGGAGCTCAGCTTCTCTGGGTGGAGGGGCATGTTGGGTGTACATTCCAGGAAGTGAAAGACTTGTCAGGTTTGTTAGGAGGAGCCTGGGAGCAGTGAAAAGACAGGCTGTTGACCAGGCATCTTCTAATGGGGTAGATGCTGACCTGTAATGTGACAGTCCCTCCTCATTAGAGAGTTGCTGGACGGTAATTGCTGGCTGGTCCCTGGTTGCATTTGCAGTTTTGGCTTCTCCGTGGGTATAAATGAAGTAATGTGGTTTTCACATTTTGTTCCCAAGGCTGTTTCTAAGGCTCTGCAAACATTCCCCTGAATTTTGTGTTTTATTATTTTTAAGCTTTAACATCCATGAAGATAGATATCATAAATTTAAACTTAAAATGTCTAATAATAAAATATGAGTGAATATATTTTACATTTTGAGATTCTATATATAATGTTTGAAATACACTATAGCTTATCTTTAACTGCTCTTAACTGGTTGGATTGACCAGGTAGTTTATGGTCAAAACCTTCAGTTTCTATAAACACCTCATGTGATCCCAATGCAGGTAGTCCATGGTCCACTTTGAGTAACTGTAATCTAAGAGATGTCATAAAAACTGGCAGCCCTAGAAATACTTTCTCCCTAGCATAGTTGTTTTCAGCTGCAGTGTCACTGTTTGAGAAATAGCAAAGATGCCTTCTTTTTTAATGACAAAAAGACTGTTGAAGTGTGTTCATTACTCATCCAGCACTGAACATCAGATGGGCCTATGAAATTCAGAGTGGCTCTCTCTCCCCATTGGGAACCTGAATATTTCATAACTAACGGTGTCTAATGCAGTTTGTTCTAGAGTTCAGGGTCTGACGTCTCAGTATGGCCAAAGCCATTTGAAGATCAACTTTGGAGGCACTTTACACTTTGGCCATGCCCTTCCAGTGGCCAAGCCCTGCCCATTCTGCCTCTTGCAGAGCCCTCCCCCCCCCCCCCCCCACTACCATCACCACCACTGCTGTGGCCAACCCCTTCTTAGGGCAGTAGTGTCTAACTGATAAGACTCCTAACCACCTCCAGACTGACTTCTCTTGTCTGGCCTGCATGCTGGCGAACAAAGTGTGATCTTCTGAACTGCAGATCTGACCAGTTCCCATTTTGCCCCAACTCCTCCGTGATGGTCTCTCACCACTAAGATAAACCTGTTGCTCTTTTGGCCTGATAGGGCTGTGGGCTCCACCCCACAATCATCTCCAGATACAGTGCACTTCTCCTCACCATTACTGCCCACAGCCTCTCTGTTTAGGGTGTCCCCCACCTTTTCTGTCAACTCCCTGCTAACGTCTCCGCTTAGTCCTCACCGTCCCCACTTCACCCTCCATCTGTGTATGTTTGTAGATCTGTCTCCTGGCAAATTAGATTGAACATTTTAAGTTTGAAGACAGATTATCAGAGGGGATAAACTGTTCACACTGTGATTCTGTATTTGACTTTTCTCGAAAAGTTTTTATTCATCAAAATGAAGGGAGTCCAAGGTGACAGGACCCTGCCCTCAGAGAGCTCATAGTTTAGGGAGAAGCGGATACAGAAAAGATACTGCCAGTCGGTGTGTACTGATCATGGTGGAGAAATGTCCACCAAGAGGAGGACAAATGAAAGCTGTGGATTCTCACCAGTGAGGAAACCGGAAGACTGAGAGGAAGGAGGTGCAAGTGGGGATTTCAACAGGCAGATGGGAGAGTATACTACACCAGGCGAAGGTAGGTGATGTTGCGTGGAGAAGGAGGTTGAAGCAGGCGTGTACGTGGCTAAGCCGTAGGATGTCAGTAGGATGTTTTGGTTGGGGCAAGGGCTGGGGGAACATCTGTGCCATCTGAGGGCTGGGGTTTTGCATTGCTGCCTCTGCTTGATTGGACAAGAATTTGTTTTATGCTCTAAAACCAAGAGTCGGCAGACCTTTCCTGTGAAGGACAAGATAGTAAATGTGTTAGGCCTCTAGAGAGTAAATATGTTAGATCTCTAGAATCTGTTTAGAACAGACTGCATGGTGCACTGTTAGTTAGATTACGAGTGGAGAGAAAGCCTCTGCACTGTTTGGTCTCTGCTCTCAGCCAGGCTAAGTGTTCTTGGCGAGATTCCGCCCCCTGGTGTGTGCTCTGAGAGCAGGACTCCTGCTCCAATTTAGAATCCGCAGTGTGCTGGGAGGGGCTGTGGGCGTTTTCTAAGGCAGTGTGCCTCCGTGTTTACATGTAGTGTTCGCCTGTTCTGTGTGGTGAAGAGAGGACCAGTGGGGCTGCCTGGCCAGGAAAGCTCTCTTGGCAGAGTTGTGAGGAAGGGGGTACCTTTGAGAGAGCAGAGGAGGGTCTCCAGGGGTAATCCTTTGATTTGAGTAAACGAAGAAAAGCTGGTGGGCATTGCACGGGCAGGACGGATGAGGGGACCATACAGAACAGGATGTAGGAGGCATAAATGAGCGCCGGTCTGTGGGGGTTGGTAGTTGTGTGGACTTACCATTTGGGCAGGCTGAGTCATGGGAGGTCCCAGAAAGCTGTGGGTGTGCAGCAACGACAGTACAGCGCAGGGTGGAGGCAGAGGGAGCAAAGGGAATTGGAAAATAGGGCTAAATCTGAGAAATGATACTTTGGCATTATTTTAGTACATTATTTTTTCTGTATTCAACCACAATTGGTATACATTCATTTTAGAAAAGTTCAAAAGTCAGAAACTATCATGCAGTCTCATCATCCAGGAATAATCACTGTTCATTTCCTGCCCCCTACTTGAGAGGCTCTTAGAAGAGAACAGAGAAATCTGGCAAAAGGCATTTTGTAATTCACTACTCTTTCCACTTATGTGACACTTCCCAAACTCTATTATAATTTCAATACTCTTTTCTTTTTTTTAACTGGAAGGAGTAGCCGATGAAAATGGTGTGAGACTTCAGGGGAGGCCTTAGCACTCTTGTGAGGCACAAAATGTGAGAGCTTTTGCAGTGTCTTTTGCTTCTTGTTCTAAGACTCTGCCCACTCAGTAGCACACTTTTCACTGTTTTCCTCTCAACCTCTGCCACGTGGTTCCCTTCTTTATAAGATCTCTTTTAATCGTTAGGTAATTGTTCCTCCTCCTAGCTTTCCATGCCTGCAAACAGTGTTCAAATAAGAAATGTCTCATAAACAAAGCAATAAAAATGTCCCCTAACACTTGGAAATGTGTGTGTGTGTGTGTGTTTTAGGGGGAGGCCTTTCCCCCCTTACTATACTACAACCTATTATTAACTGTTATAGATTGAGTTGTGTCCCCCAAAAAGATAAGTTGAAGTCCTAACCTTCAGAACATAAAAATGTTACTTTGTTTGGATATAGGGTCTTTGCAGACATGGTTTACGATCAAGTCATTTGATCAGGTGGGCCCTAAGTCAATATGCCTGGTGTCTTTATTTTAGAAAGGAAATTTGAACACACACACACACACACATACACACACACACAGAATGCCTTGTAAAGATGAAGGCAGAGGTCAGGGGGATGCTATCAAAGTCCAGGAACTCCAAAGATGGCCAGCAGACCCCCAGAAGCTAGGAGAGAGGGGCATCAGCAGATTTCTCCCCACACCTTTCAGAAAGGACCAAACCTCTGACACCTTGATCTTGGACTTCTAGTCTCCAGGAATGTGAGACAATACTAGGACATTTCGCTGTTTAATCCACCCGGTTTGTGGTATTTTATGGCAACCTTAGCAAAGTAATCCACTATAACCACATACTTTTTATCATTTTTCGAGGGCATGGCAAGCAGACCTACTGGGGAAAATCAAAACAAGGTCAAAACGAAATGGCTCAGTTGGTTGTGCACTGAAAGGTTGACTGTTTGATTCCCAGTCAGGGCACATGCCTGGCTTGTGGATTTAGGCCCTGGTTGGGGCACATACAGAAGGGAATCAATGGATGTTCTCTCTCTCTCTCTCTCTCTCTCTCTCTCTCTCTCTCTCTCTCTCTCTCTCTCTGTTCAAGCATGTCCTCGGGTGAGGATTAAAAAACAAAATAAGGCCCACCTTAGGAAAGTTAGACAAATCCTAGCCAAGGTGCTACCTGATGCTGCTTGTAGACATTGTTTGAGTAATCTCCTTGATTCCCCCCTGAAAGTAGTTTTGGCAAATGTTTCTCCTGTTGTAGCCTTGGAAGCGAAGAGTAAAATGTATTAGTGGAAAGTCAGTATATGCAAGAAGAATCATTTAGTGACAATTCTAGCAATATGAGTAATCTCTTTATTATACTATTGCAAGTGGTTATCAAGATAGAAAAAGGTTTTGTGGGATGAAAAGCTTTGGGGACAGGAGTAGCTTTTGTCAGTGATGGGGGAGGGGAGATTGTCTGAAGGCAGAAGTGCTGATAGCTTCCATCACTGATTATCTCCATTGTTATGGCAACATCTGGTCTTTTGGGCAGATTGATTTTGCATCATCTTGTTATTCTCAGTAAAGATGGTTTGTCACATACTTAATTTTATTGTTTTGGAAAGTTTTTATATCATTGATGCTTACCAATTAAACTATTTTGCTAAACCATATGTCTGGCTTTTTTTTTTTTCATTGTAAAAACTTCCTCACCGTTGCCATGGGGAATTATGCTGGGGACATTATCAGGCATCCTTTCATTGAACCTACAGGTTGTGTGTAACCTGACTGGTACTGCTATGTGTCCGGGGTCCTGGCTGTTCCTTCTAAGTGCTAGTGACCTGCTGCTTTTCCATGTGTGTGTTGTCATGGGCATCCTTGTTCTTTCTCTCTCCTCTACACACCCATCACATACATACACACTCTGTCCCTTGCACACATGCTAATATATTTCAGGGTCAAGATCTACATTGTGTTTTAAATGTTGAGTTTAGTTGCTTTAAACAAAGTATTTCTTAATTGCTCAGTGCTAGAGAAGGGGGTGCTGGGTGCTAAATGGTTACCAAGCTATCCTTTACCCCAATGAAGTTGTCCCCTTCCTCCTGCGTGTAAACCCCAGATTCTGTATGGTGATGTATAATTAAAGAACTTGAGAGCTATTTTAAAATGCTGCTTTCTTTAACTTTTTTACTGGACAGTTAACTTTGTCCTCATTTAGCTTTATCCTGTAGTTAATGCACTGAGCTTAACAGAGAGGTTTATATGATCAAGAAGGCAGCTCTTCACCCAGCATGAAATTCCAGTCTCAGTCATTTCTGTTTACCTCTGCCAAAGAATTGAGACACCTGCATCCTTGACTTACAGATACAGAGGACCAAGCTGTGGTCCGTAATTGTGTTTAAAATGTGGAGCTAAAAGAAGTTTATGTAAAATACATTCACGAGAAGAAAGCGGAATCTATCATCTGTTCTAGCATGTGCTTCCTACCCATGGAGTCCCCAGAGTGAAATCATGGTAGGCCTCCTAGAGGAGACGTCAGCCTCCAAGGTGACATTTGTCCTCATGATCAAGAATTCACTTCTGATCTACGAATAATTCTTGGACAAGTTAAGTTCTGACTTGATAAAGCAGAATCAAACCCCTGTTTACATTGCCTTTCATGCCCTCAGACTGTCCTTAAATCTTTGTTATATAAATATTTTTGCACAGTGACATCTAAAAGAGTCTTGTAATTCATATTTCCATTTGCTTCCTTATGCAACATCAAACTTGATAGACAATTGGGTCATTGTGTTGGGTGTTCATTCTGATGCCTCTCCTCTTACAGATTTTGTGTGTGCGCACATGGCACGCATGCCTGTGTTTTGCTAGGAATAACAATCAGCGAGCTAATGGCAGAGTGCTCATTTGCTCTTTCTAACACAGATGGTGGGGAGAATTCTCTTACAACCATTAAAAAAGAGAGAGAAAGGCAAAAATGATCATCGTGTGCCTAGTTCATGCTCCAGATTCATTTACAGCTGAGTATGATCTTCAGTATTATAAGGAAATAAGCTTTAAAATCAAATTATAGTAGAACTTTGCTAATTCATGCCTGACTAATTTGCCCACCCAGAAGTTCTCACTGAAATCTTGCTGTTCTTCTCCTGACTTTGAGAAGAATTTAATAGTAGGCTGTGGAGAAGGCTCATGTTTCAAGGTTCATTGTGAAAAAGGCAGTGTTTATACCTAAAGGTATCATAAACAAGTGAAACGGACACAAATCTCTCTGCCAGACAATCAAGAGAGAGAAAACATCTGTTGAAAGACTGGATTCTATTCTTATTTTTAATTGTAGGATTTTTTTTAATGCATCACATCAAAACGTGACCAGTTGTGAGTAGTCTCCAAGTTGAAGAAAACTTACCGTGAAATGCACAATGAAAGTTAAACTGGAGATAAGTATCAGACAGCTTGTGTATGGCTGTGAGGTGGGCTTCCATGTGAGTTAGTAATAGTTTTATGACCAAATTTCCTTCTGTAGAGAAAGAAAGGGAAAGTGGGTGATTTAACTGTAGTATTTTATAGTTGTGCTGTCTACTGAGACAGTTGGTTTGCTGTTTGCAAAATAAAAGAAGTTTTGATTAAATATTGATTTTATTTCCAAAAGCCTATAATAGATAGTGACCAACTATGTACCTACAGCACCACGGAGGGTTGTTTTTTGAAAAATAGTGAGGTCTTAGTGAAAATGTGTTGTGAACGTATTTGCTGTGTAACTTCCTCTGTGGTCTAGATAAATATTACCAACTTGCTACAAAAAACCGAAAGGAAGCGTGAGATGAATTGGGTGTTCTTCTTAATTCGAGTTTGTAGTGCAGATTCCACTGGTCCGGAGGTACGACTGTGAGTGTCCAGACAAGACAAAGGCCCAAAATTAGACACCACATCCTAGGCTTATGTATAATTATAATTTAAAGTGTTTGCTAGTTCATTCTGATCATTTAAACCTTTGTACTGCAGTACCACTAAGTTACTCTGCATACTTATCTAGATTGGTTGTCTTAAAAAATGAGTGAATGACATAAGTGGCTATAAGTGACAAAAGTGTGAGATCAGCTGTGACTGTTTTCTCAAGTCAAATTGATAACAAATTGCTAATGTTTACAGATGATTACTTTGTGTCTAAATTAGTTCAGGTTCCAGGTGTTTGCTCTGATGACTTAACTCTCAGTTGCATCTCCAGAGGCGCTGCTGATTGAGAGTGAGGAGAAAAGCAGCTTTTTCTGGGTGCTCTAACCTTGGGTGCTCCTGGAGCCCAATAAGAATGTCAGATCTGGATAGGGAAGAAGTTGTGACCCATTGAGCCAAAGCATTGCATTTATTGAATTCTTACTAATTTGATGTCTAGAATTGGCTTTTAGGGGTGTTTTTTGTTGTTGTTTTTTTTAAGTAAGATTCTGAGCAGAAATGTGTTTTGCACACAGCATGCAGAGAGCATGCCTCTGGAGGTGTGAGCTGAGTCAGCCACCCACACACACAGGCTACTCTTGCGGCTCCGATAGCTGCTGGTGGTGATGGCAACCGAAGCAAGAGCCACTGTCAGTACTAAAGGAAGGAAGCTACTCCTCACCACCAGGTATTTCCTCGGGGCTTTTAGTCTAAGGCTGGAGAATGTCTTCTGTGGATGCTGTCTGTATACCTAGGTGTGCCCAGTTCATAAAATCCCTGTGTGCTGAGTGTGAGTTTCTGAACCGCTCTTTACAAGTTTTCAGATTCTCATGAACCTGAGGTCTTAACCCCAGCATTACGTACCATTAAAAGTCATTATTTCTGCCCTAACTGGTTTGGCTCAGTGGATAAAGCGTTGGCCTGCAGACTCTAGGGTCCCAGGTTCGATTCCGGTCAAGGGCATGTACCTTGGTTGCAGGCACATCCCCAGTAGGGAGTGTGCAGGAGGCAGCTGATCGATGTTTCTCTCTCATCGATGTCTCTAACTCTCTATCCCTTTCTCTTCCTCTGTGAAAAATCAATAAAATGTATTTTTTTAAAAATAGTCATTATTTCCTTTGTAAAATTAATTGAATTGACTTTCAAGAACTTCATTCCTTATCTATTAAATTCTGCAATTAAAAGTATTATTCATTCATTTGCACTATTAAAACAAAATCCACATAACTGCCAACTATCTAGTGATCTGACAGATATT
>PVJC01007170.1:0-52414 GCA_004026665.1 Murina feae
TTAATTTGCATACAGCCGCTCTGATTGGCTGGTGGGCGTGGCTGTGAGCAGAGGCTCAGCCAGCCTAGGCAGGCAGTTGCAACAGAAGACTTTGGCTGTTGTCCTCCATCTTGGCTGGGTTAATTTGCATACAGCCGCTCTGATTGGCTGGTGGTAACGGTCAAATTTGCATGTTTCTCTTTTATTATATTAGATATTTCAACTAGGCCGTTATCCATGGAACACTCAGCAGCCAAGTCCTTACACTTTCATTGGCTGGTAAGAGAAATGACAGCCTAGAAGAAATGAAAGCTGGGGGAAGATCATGGACGAGTATATTTCCCACCTCTAATTTCGCCATCATTTTATGTTTATTCTTTAAAAAACAAAACAAAACCATAAATCAAACAAAACTGGAGACTGGTAAAAAGGAACTATATTCAGTGAACACATTTTATTTTCTATCCTCAGATTTTAAACTGTTCTTTTTCTGGTAAAACAGTAGATGGGTCTTTGCAAAATTGAATCAGATATCACTCCTAATAAAACAATTTCTCATCAAGATTTCTGTATGAGTTGGAATTAATATGTAGTCACTTAGACATACAGATCAAAGGTCAGCTCTTTGCTTAGGAGCTATGCAGAACTGACCTCTGTATCCAAAAGGATGTACTAATCTTGTTCTGATACACTGGCTTATCAAAACAAGCTGACTAGTCAATAATACTGTAATAACTATCTATGTGCCAGGTGGGTACTGGCAATATCAGGGGGAACACTTTGTAAAGTATATGATTATCTAACCACTAGGCTTTACACCCAAAACTAACACAAAATAGTATTGAATGTAACTGTAATTGAAAACAAAAAATTTTAAAAATGCTCTAGATAAACCTTACTGCCCACTTCAAAAAATTATTTCTTCTAGGACGAGAGGAAAGAGACAACAAAAATTAGTTCCATGTGGCCTGAGATATGTTGCTTTTTAATCTTCTGAATTTTTCCACTTTACGTTGATTTTAACGTCCTCATGTCACTGTCCTCACTCATATCTAGGGCATACATTTTGATGATCAGCAGCACTGTTTCAGGACATCTCATTAGGGACTGGTTTTCACACTTGGAAATAAGAAAGTGAGACACATGGTTTTACTCTTCTCCCTTTTCCACACAGACCATTATAGTCGATGCATATAGCCAAATATCATTATTTCGGGGGGGGGGGGGAGGGAAATGCTAGAGAACAGCAAACTTATTTAACAGAAAATAGAGTATAATTTAATACTTAAAAAATAATTCTTTATTGTTGAAAGTATTATGTATGTCCCCTTTTTCTCCAGTGACCCCCTCCAGCCCACCCCTGCCCCAGGCTATAAGTTAATACTCCACTAATTTTACAATCAGCTACATCTTTTTGAACGAGAGAGTACTTGATGGGGCAGGGAGGGAACAGGGTGGCACTACTAACTTCACAGCTATTCTACATCATGTCTGTTCCTTCCAAGATTACACGCTGACCTGGTCACTGGGCCCAGATGCTGAGCCCTCTGGGAGTTTGCCTCAGGAATGCTGTCCTTTTTCCAATTCCAGGAACAGGAAGGCTGTTGCGACATTGTACGTGAAGATCCTGGGAGAGATGCGCTAAGCACATAACCCCCTTCCCCTCTCCTGCTGCACGGAGACTCCTTTCCCTCTACTCCTTATATTTGGGTCGACTGACAGGAGACATTAGAGCAGTTTTTCAAGGTATCATACCTGCTGCTCTCTCCGATGGCAGGCAAACTGAATAAATGAACATAAAAGACTCAACCCTGCCTCTGCTTATTGGCTCAGCAGGGAGAACTGGCCCCTGGACTCCCTTTAGTGTCCAGTTTCAAAATCCGCTGGGACTGCGAGCAGGACTTTTTCTTGGGTAAGTACCAGAGGTCCCGCTGGCTGCCGGCCCTGGGGGTTCGTGGGCTGAAACCAAGGCTTTTCCTTTGCTCACAGTGCTCGCTGCCAGGAATTTTCCACCTTCAGCGCAACCTCCTGTTTTCAGAGGCATCTGGTGCCTCCCGCCTGGATTGAGCCTGATCAGCTCCTGGCTGCAAGCGGCTTCAATGGTCCTTGCCTGGTCTTTGCACCCGACAGGCTCCGGGCTCCGGGGGGTCATAGAGACACGGCTGTCGGTTTCTTCTTGAGCCTGAATGGCTCCGGGCTACAGGGCACCCTGTCTGGCTGAACAGACAAAAGGAAAAGCCTTCGCCTGTCTGTTGTGCGTAGTGTAATTATTGTATCGAGAAGTATTTTTGTTGTTTGTTGATGTCTTTTCTTTACTGTTTGTTTGGTTTAATTTGCTTGGGAAATGGGTGTAGTGGTTCAATCCCAAAGGACAGCCCACTAGGACTAATCCTGACAGAATGGGCTGCCTATGCATATCTACCTATGACACAAAGGAAAATGGTATTTTATTGGAATACTGCTTGGCCTATGCATAATTTAGATTCTGGCGAGAGGTGCCTACTGAATGGGTCTTTGAATTATGATACCATATTACGATTGGAATTGTTTTGTCAATGACTGGGAAAGTGGGAAGAGATGCCATGTGCAAAGACTTTTATGTCACTGCATAATTCTGATTCTGATGAAAATGAAAAGGGACTAAGTCAATATTTTGGAGAGAGGATGTGGTATTGGTAGTACCGGAAAGTCAGGATCAGGAATGGAAGGACAGGGATGAGGAAGAGGGTGCCTTGCAGTCTACTATGGAGGCACCCTCTCCGGGTGCTCCAAGAACCTAAGAGCTTCCCCCCTGCCCTGGACTCTTAGGGGAAACAGTCTTGAGACGGTTGCCCCATGTCCCTCGAGGACGAAGCAAGGCACTCAATTTGGAGAGGATAAAGGTACCTCCGGGCAGGGCAATTTCCACTGGACAACCCACAAGACTCTCCTGGGCCCACTCCCCTGCTCTACCTTGGATTTGTTTCATTGGAAGAATTCCAATCCCTCTTATCAGGAGGATCCCACCAAAGTCACGGACCTGACAGTGACTGTTTTTGCTACTCATAATGCCAGTTGGGCTGATATTCAGGCTCTGTTAACGTCCTTTTAACTGGGAACAAGAGGGCATAGTTTATGACAGAGCTGGAGAGGAAGCACAGGGCTCCGTCAGGCCCATGCTCCAGGGCCTGCAGGAGCTGTCCCATTAGTCAAATCCAACTGTGATGCTAAGGACTGGGGATTGCCCCAGCTCCAGCATCCTCGGAGATGCATTATAGGAGGGTTAAGGAAAGGGTTAAGGGTTAAGAAGAGCTTGAATATGGTGCAAGCAGGCCAAGAGAAAATGGACGAGGGTCCTTCTGCTCTTCAGGAAGGAATCTATCAGGCCTACTGGGAAAACAGACACAGACACCCTCCCTCCCCAACCAAAGAACGTTTGCATTGCAAACTGGAATTTTATTAGCCAAAGTGCTCTGGATACTAGGAAAAAGCTACCAAAAGTTGAAGGGGCTTTTGGGGATGAATCCTTCCCAACTAGTTGACATTGCCTTCTGAACCTATTCTAACAGGCAAAGTTAAAAGGCCCAGATGGCTGGAAACCAAAGGCCCAAGGCCTGAGGGCCTAGAGGAAAGGGGGGAGGGGGGACAGTTAGGCCCAGATCAATGTGCGAACTACAAGGGTAAAGGCCACTGGAAGAATAAATGCCCAAAAAAGGAAGGAGGCCCAGAGGACCAAAAAGAAAGGACAAAGGTGCTCGCTGTGATGTCAAACAAGGGAATGGACTCTGATGAGGTCAGACAGGCCCAGAGGCTCAGCAGCTTCAGCTGTTGATCTCTATCCTCCCCCAGGAGCCTTGGGCAAAACGGGGGGGGGAACCAAAAGGAGATTCTCTGATTGATACAGGAGCCACCTATTCTGTCCTTGATGCTCCTCTAACTAAACTTTCACCCCAAGCAGTGGCATGACTGGAATCTCTGGAAGTCCAAAACAACAAGCCTTTTTGAACCTGTTAGAATGTACTAGTACCACTGATGACACAGTCTAACTGATACATTTCTGTGCATCCCCGAGTGCCCCATCTTTCTCCCGAATGAGCAACAGCTCCATCTACAGGTCCCACAGGAGCATGTCTGGCAATGTCTTGTACAGGATCAAGGAAAGCCCGAACCTGCCCCAATGCCAGCTGAACTGGAGACCCAGGCACAACCATTCGAATGGGTTCAGGAGTACTGGGGAGGGCAAAATGGGCTTTCCAGTCAAGACCAACTGGAAACCAGGGACAAAGATTCCGCACAAAAAGCAATACTCTTGAAGGAGACACTTGAGGGGATTCGGTCACTTACTCAGAAATTTCTTAAATTTGGTTTGATTTGACCATCACTCCCCATATAACACCCCTATGTTGCCAGTAAAGAAACCTTAAAACAGGTTTGTCCAGGACTTATGGGCCATAAATAAAATTCCCCAGGACACACATCCCACTGTACCCAACCCTTTTACTTTGATTAATGGGATACCTGGGGACGGGGAATGGTTGAAGATGCTTTCTTCTGTGTGCTGCGTTAACCCAGACTCAACCACTGCTTGCCTCTGGATGGCAAGACCCAGAGACTCTGGTCAAGACTCAGTACTGCTGGACAGTCCTCTGCCAGGGACTTAAGAATTCTCCCCCACCCCCCTCCACCCCCCTTTTCTGGGAAATGTTAAGCCAGGACCTGGATGAGCTACAGCTCCGGAAAGGCACACTGTTACAATATGAACCCATGTATGAGGACTGTTTGAAGAATACCTCAATCATTTAGCAGACTGTGGCTATAAAGTTTCAGCTTCAAAAGCCTAGATTTGTACACAAGCTGTTAAGTTTCTGGGATTCCTCCTAGAACCTAGGAAAAGGAGTTTAATAGGGGACCACGGGGAAACAAGTATTCAAATACAGTCCCCTAAATCAAAGATACCATTGAGAGAATTTGGGGGAATGGCTGGGCACTGTCACATTGGGATTCCCAACTTGGGACTCTGGATTAGGCTCTGGAAGGGCCAGAGGACAGCTCCCTTGAATGAAACAAGGAATGTGAATGGGCTTTTGAGGCCTTGAAGGCCCGACTGGCAGTGGCATCTGCTCTGGGAATCCCAGATCTGTTGAAGCGTTTCCAGCTAGATGCGCATGAAAGGAAAGGAGTTGGAACTGGGGTCCTCACTCAGACTCTTGGGGACCACCCCATGCCAGTTGCTTACTTGTCTGTGAAATTGGACCATACTGTTCAAGGTTGGCCAACATGCTTAAGATCAGTAGTGGCCACCTGTGAGCACCTACAAGAAGCAGAAAAATTCTCTCTCAGTCAACCAATTACTATTTTGTGCCTCACCAAGTTCTTAGACTACTGGAACAGCAAGGAAATTGCTGGCTGACAGCAGGAAGGGTGGGAAGATACCAGGTGGTACTCCTACTAGACAATCCCAATGTCTCTCTCCAAACTGTGGGTACCCTTACTCCTGCCACACTGCTCCCTGCCCTGACAGTACCACTGTGTCGCATGACTGTGTGGAGATCATGCACGAGGTGTATTCCAGCCGGTCCGATCTCCAGGACTACCCACCAGAAGGGGCTGATTGGGCTTTACTCAAAGATAAGAGGAGCTATGTAGATCAGGGGGAGGGAAGTGGGGATACGCAGTGGTCACTCTGGGCAAAACAATTGAGGCTAAGGCACTGGCTCCAGGAACTTCAGCACAAAAAGCTATATGCATTGCTCTTACGAGGGCACTAGAATTACCTAAAGGAAAACATGTAAACATGTACGCTGACTCTAAATATGCCTTCGTAATCCTGAACATGCATGGTATTATGTGAAGAGAGAGAGGGGGATGTTAACAGCCAACAGAAAGGACGTGAAACATGCGCTGGAAATTTTCGATGTGGTACAAGCCCTTCTCGGCCCTGCCCAAGTGGTGGTAATACACTGCCCTGGACGTCAAAAAGAAAACGGAGAAACCAAAGGAAATCGGCAAAGGAAGCCCATTTACCAGCCAAGACTGAACTGAAACCAGGTAAAAAATGGCAAAGGAAGCAGCAAAAGGAGAATATTTACTGCCACTAATATCCACATTAGACTTATTCAAGTTTCAACCAGAATATTCAATTTCAGATCAGAATAGAGCTGAGGAATGGAAGTTCAAGGACATTAACAATGGCTGGAAAATAAATGAACAAGGGGTTGTCCTCCCACCTGAACGGTTAAGAGAAGCATATGTCCTGGAGCATATCCACAAGGCAACCCATATGGAAGAGATACCTCGTCTGCCTACATCAAACCCTGGATCACAGGTCCAGGAATTGCTCAGGCAATTCGTCAAGTCATAGGCAGGTGCCTCCCATGCCAGACAAATAATCTTAAGGCAGATCCCCATCAATGGAAGGAAGGGGGGCAGTACCAAAGCAGTCCGCTGGAGGACTGGCAGAGAGACTTTACCTAGACACCAAAGCCTGGGGGTTGAAGATGCATAGTTGTTCCTATTGACACATTTTCAGGATGGGTCAAAGCCCTTCTGGAGGAGATTATTCCTGGATTTGGACCCCTAACAGCCTGCCAAGTGGTAATGGACCTGCTTTTGTTTCTGAAATTACACAGAAGGTCAGTAAATTCATCCATTTAACTTGTAAATTACATACTGCATGGAGACCACAGGCCTCAGGAATAGTTGAGAAAATGAACCATACCTTAAAGGAAAACATAGCTGTGTCAAGAAACTCACCTACATTGGGGTAGGGTGTTTGCCAATTGCCCTGCTCAGGATGCGAGTAGTTCCCTGAAGCAGGATTGGCTTAAGTCAAGTTCCTATGAAATAATATATGGGTGACCCTTTCAGGCCACTATAGCAACAGGAGATGTATATATAGATCATGATATGAAGGTTAAAAATAAAAGTTATGTCCAACATCTTGTTCAAACATCCTATATAACAAAAAGGTAATATGCAAATTGACCCTAACAGCAGAACGACTACGAATGACTGGTCACTATGACACACACTGACCACTAGGGGGCAGATGCTCAATGCAGGAAATGCCTCCTGGTGGTCAGTGTGCTCCCACAGGGGGAGCTCTGCTCAGCCACAAGCCAGGTTGATGGCTGCCAGCACAGGAGTGGTGGCAGGAGCCTCTCCTGCCTCCTCAGCAGCGCTAAGGATGTCCAACTGCAGCTTAGGCCTGCTTTCTGCTGGCAAGTGGACATCCCCTGAGGGCTCCCGGGCTGCCAGAGGGATATCTGACTGCCAACTTAGGCCCGATTGCCCAGGGGCGGGCCTAAGCCAGCAGGTGAACATCCCCCGAGGGGTCCCAGACTATGAGAGGGCACAGGCTGGGCTAAGGGACTCCCGAGTGCACAAATTTTTGTGCACTGGACCTCTAGTTAACTATAATTGATGATTTGGTATCTTTGGATCTTTCTGTCACAGGTCCACTGCAGCCCTCTGAAGCAAGAGACAAAGTCTTACTCAAGATATGGAAAACTGGATCACCAGAAGGTCCGCTGGAAGAAAGAGAGACCAAGCCCTGGGATGTCCTCCTCACCACCCCAGCTGCTTTGAAGCCAGCAGGAATAAAAGCCTCGATCCAACACACCAGAGTCCACGGGGCACCAGCGGAAAAGTGGACCATGAAAGCCAACGAGGACCTAAAAGTTGTCCTCCAAAGACAGCCCTTATCCTAATCCTGGTTTTGCATCTTACCATCCCAGCATCAGGAGAGATAACCCCTCTGAAGAGAGATGAGAATATCTGGGTCTATTTGGCAAGGAATGTTCTTAATGTCTCCGACTTCTGCCTTTCAGGTGGAATTTCTGTAAAACAGACTTTCGCGTCCGGCCTAATCGGAGTTGGGACACCTATTGCCGATATAAAAAATTATACTCATTTTAGGCATTTTAGAAAAGAGGTAACCTATTGGGACCTTTATGCGATAGGACCCAGTGTCCAACAAAAAGACAAGGACATGTTTTCTCTGAAAATTGCAGCAGTAGTCCCCAGTGGTGAATGTCTCTACTTCACTGGATGCACTAGGTACTGTCTCTCCTTGTTTCATAATTATAATATGAGCTGTTCTGATAACTCCTCTATCTCTTACGGAAAAGGACATACCAGATTGCCAGCCGGTTGGTTCCTCCTATGTGGTCTCACTGTTTATACCTACATCCCCGCTAACAGCACAGGGGGGCCGTGCTCTTTAGGGCGACTGACTGTTCTTATGCCTCAGAAACACCCCGACACCCGAGCTGAGCCATACCTGTCAGTGACCCTGCCGGCAGCCTGCAGTGACAACCTTCATCTGTGGAGCCCTGCTGACTATGTCTCTTTCACCGTTTTTGTCATGTCGGTCATGGTACCTTCTCCCAAAGTAGAAAAAGGTCGGCTGGCTTGCAGCATCGTCAAGGCCCTTAACACCACCGCCGGGGCGCTCAGTGCCATAAACCTGGAACTGGGTCCGGTGGGGGAGGCCGTTTTAGAACACCGAGCGGCACTTGATTACATACTATTACGACATCATCGTGGATGCGATCACTTCAAAGGACTGTGTTGTTTTAACCTTTCTGATAGTTCTCAGGTGACAGACCATAACACGCAGCAAGTCAACGAGACGAAGTCCAGGACAAAGCAATGTGAAGGCCTTTTCGGGACTGACCTATTCGTTATAATTTTCCTTCCTTTACTTTTTGCAGCTTGCTGTTGCTTTCTGTATTTTTTCCACTTTAGGTCCTGCACGCGCTGTATTTCCTCACGGTGATCTCTGAAGCGAAGGAGAAAGCTCTTCAACAAGGACAGAGCTTTCATCGGAACTACTCTCACAGATGTAAAATGACAATACTAACCGCGGGGAAGTGACAGGGCAGGGAGGGAACAGAGTGGGGCACTAGTAATTTCACGGGTATTCGAAATCATGTCTGTTCTTTTCAAGATTAAAAGAAGGTTCACTTTGACCTGGTCCCTGAGTCCAGATGCTGAACCCTCCGGGAGTTTGCCTCAGGAATGTCTTGCGTTTTCCAATTCTGGGAACAGGATGGCTATTGTGGCACTGTACTTGGAAGGTCCTGGGAAAGATGTGCTTCGCACTACCCTCCACCCCATCCTGCGGCACTCCTCAGCTGCAGGGAGCCTTCTTCTCTCCCTACTTACTAGTATATTCCGCCAACTGGCAGGAGATGTTAGAGCAGTTTTTCAAGGTATCATCATACCTGCTGCTCTCTCCAATGGCCAGCAAATCGAATAAATAAACGCACATAAAAGATTCAACCTTGTCTCTGCTTAGTGGCCCAGTCGTGACAAGTAGCCCCAAGGACCCCCTTTCATGCCTGGTTTCACATTCTGGAGGTTATCAACATGACTGGAACATTCTGATCCTGTAACTGGAGTCAGAGGTGAGTGCCAGAGCCCACTATAAAATCTGTCCTTCAAAGCATGGAAATACACTTTTAACAGCTTTGCCAAGAGGGAATGGCTGCCAGTCTGATGAATGTGGTATAGTTAATGCTCTTCAAACATTCCGTTTTAGGCTATTTGCTTTTGGGCCTTCTTCTTTTTCTCAGGTTAGTATCTGTCATGCTAAGACATTCTCACAATAGGGTTTTGTTATCACTAAATGAAAGTACACTGACAACAAAAGGTGTACAAGAAAATAAACTCCCCTATTTCACCTAAGCAATTGTATGACCCCACATGCATACATTAATATTGTGGGCTAAAAAATACTTGGTAAATCATCTTAAACAGATGAGTGATTGAAAATAATGCGACATATTTCACATTTGACTGCTCTGAATGTAAGTTTTTAAAAAGTCTTTATTTTGTTATGCTGCCATTGTCTTTCTTTAGAAGAGATCATAATTACATAAAATAAGTGTCTATTATTTGACTCCCTCCCACTATTATAACTAGACCCTGTCAATTCTCTCTCCTGCATCTCTCCTTTCAAATGCACTTTCTCTTCTTGAGCTCTGATTCCATCAAATCATTTCAGGCATTCATCATCTCTCAAAATGGACTGTTCCTTATAATTTATTATGCTTTGTTTTATTACAAACATAATACATGTTAATACTATAAAAGTTTGAAAATGTAGAAGAATAAAAAGAATAAAACAAATCAAATCAAAGGCTAAGACTAAGAAGCAAGTACTCTTTTGAGGAGGTCATATAAAAGCTTTAAGGTAGGTCTGGCCCACGTGCTTTAGTGGTTGAGCATCAATCACAGGTCACAGATTTGATTCCAAGTTAGGGCACAAGCCCTAAAAATCAATAAAATGTATATTTTTGAAAGAGCCAGAAGACAGGGTAACTAAACTATTCGAACCTTCCCTCAAGGGCATAAGAATGAGGCAGCAATGGCTCATCATTACTCTGAGCATTTTAACTCTCCCTTCCCATAAAGGACTACTAAAGGGCTGATTCTTGGTTTTCACATAAACACTGTGTGCACTTGTAGGACACATGCATACCTCATTTTCCCCCTGCTAGTATCACAACCCTCAGCAGACTGAAGAAAAAAAATAAGGTCACACTGCTAAAGAAAGCACTTTTCACAGCCGAATGAACTGTTTTCCTCTGAAGCTTTTTCCGTTACTAAAGGAAGGAAGTTCAGGGTCCTGGCAGCAGTCAAAGCCAGGGTCTGGGTCCAGTGCCTTTCCTTGTCTCTGCAGAGCTCGCTCTGTTGCTTACTGACATCCAGTGGAACCCAATCCAAAGAGGCACCAAATGATGAGAGGTTTTCCTCAGCACTGAAGGGAGAGCTGCGGAAGGGTAGGGCTGCGTCTGTGTTTTGTATTCCAAACCTAGGCATGGCATACAGTAGGCACTCAATAAGTATTTCTTGAATGAATGAATGGATGGATGAATGAATGAATGAATGAATGAATGAATGAATGAGTCTATGATCTAATTCATGATCCTACAAACATGCCATTTCACAGCTTTCTCTGATTAGTAGCATGGTCTCAAAAATAAACTACCATCTCCTTTTTTAGATAGTTATATAAAAAGAAAATATATTAGCCACTTGTAATTTAAAATATATTAAAATATAGACTTAATTAATATTAATGACTTCTTAATTCCACAATGTGAGGTCCATGCGTTTCTGTAAAAAGTGACACAGACATAAAAACCTCCCATGGCATTGTCCAATACCGTAGCCACCAAGCAGCCACCTGTGGTTGTTAAATTTAATTAAACTTTAATAGAAATTTAAAACTCAGTTCTCCGGTTGCAAGAGCCACACAATTCAAGAGCGCAACAGACTTATGTCTCTGTGAGTGCTGAATTAGATAACACACGTGTAAAACACTCTACATCACAATAAGGAATATTACTACTAATTGTGTTCTCTCTAGTGTATAAAAGTCAAAAGAAAATTTTTTAAGTATTTAGTCTCTGCAGTCTCCTTCTTACTGTAAGAATAATTTAACACACTGTCAATTTTTAAAAATTGAGTTTTACTTTTTAAAAAACGTTATCATGAAAAGTTTTAAAAAAGCATCTTCTAACAGCAACTATCGAGTTGGCTAAGGAATGAGGTGCTGTGTTGAGTACTTTACAAATATTATTCTATCCTCAAAGAGCCCAACAAGGTAGGCAATCTTATCTCCATGTGACAGATAAGAAAGGGAAGGATGTGAAAAATTAGGGCCATTTCTTAAAATCACAGGGCATCATTAAGTTGTGGAGCAGGAATTCACAATGCAAAGTTCAAGCCAGCAGCCACAACACTTCCCACAACCTCTCCTAAAGGGGTCCTATGGCATATATATACAACTTGACTTTAAAATAAAAGCCACTGGACTTGAAATTCTATGTACTACTTAGAGGAGAATGGCCTGGCAATCTAGTGGGCTTCATTGAGGAATACACTCACAGGAAGGAAAGATTTAGCTCCTGGGTGTGGCTCTCTGCGTATCAGCCATGACCCCTGCAAATGCGATAAAGTCTCCAGCACTTCTAAAGTGAACAAAAGCAAAGGGCTGGCATGATTTTCAGGGTCCTAACAGTTCACACATGGTTGAGATTAGGAGATGTGCTAAAGCTGCTGTTTTGAGGTTAAAAATAAAAAGTATATATATATATCTCAAAACCAATCCTTCCCAAGAGTCCGCACTTCCCTGTGCTCTCTCACATCTGATTCCATTTTTCTTACACCTGAGAGCTCCCAGCCCTAGAGAGGCAGAGGCAGGGCAGAACACCATTCATATACAAAGGATGTTAAAGGTGGTGAGGGGTGGAGGAAGTAAAATTTAAAAATCCTATTTAATAAAAGGCTAATATGCAAATCAACCAAATGGCAGAACAACTGGTCACTACGATGTGCACTGATCACCGGGGGTCACACGCTTAATGCGGGAGCTGCGCCCTGGTGGTCAGTGCACTCCCACAGGGGGAGCACTGCTCAGCCAGAAAGCCAGAAACTGGGCTCACAGCTGGGGAACACAACGACGGTGGTGGGAGCCTCTCCCGCTGCAGGCAGCGTTAAGCACCTCTCAAGGGATGTCCAACTACCAGCTTAGGGCATGGGGAGTGGGCCTAAGCTGGCAGGCAGACATCACCCAAGGGGTTGCAAGAGGGCACAGGCCAGGCTGAGGGACACCCCCTCCCCCATGTCGTACACCCGAATGTCGTACACCAGGCCTCTAGTAAAAAATAAAAATAAAAAGCATTGCTCCTTGATTTGGAGCTAATGGCCCATGAATAAAAGTAGAAAATGTCAGAAATGATCAACCCTGAGGGAAATACAGTATTTTGTTGGTTGCAGTTTTTCTGTTTCATTTTGAAATGTTTTTATTGATTTTTTTAGAGAGAGAGGGATATGACAGAGTAACATTGATTGGCTGCCTCCTGCAGGGATCGAGCCTTCAACCTGGGCATGTGGCCAGACTGGGAATCGAACCTGTGACTTCTCGGTTCATAGGACAATGCTCAACCACTGAGCTACACCGGCCTGGGCTCAGTTTTTTGTTTTTAATGTCCTTAAGCATACCAGCCACTATGGTGTCTCATTTTATTGTTACAGGCGAAGAGGAGAGATTTGATCTGTGTAACTCTGGAGAGTGTATTAATGAATGGAGGAACATCAGACCTACTTTAGGCCACCCCTGTATAGATAGCTATGGCAAAATGGCCGAATGGTCAACAGGGAAGGAGAAGGAAGGGGGCAATTTTATTTAAATTTGTTTAATTTGGTATTGTTGAATATGTTGCACAGCAAGCATATATTCCTTTGGCAATCATAACATCAATACATGTGTAGAAGTTAAACATCTGCAGCTATGGCAACATGTCTGTAAATCTCTGTACTTATTCTCCCCAGCCCAGCCACCACAGCGATTTCCTGAACTGCAGCCCCGCTTCCTTCCTTACTGGACAGTGCTGGTTTGTCTGCCTCAGAAGACCTTTTCCAGGTTCTTGTTCATGCCTGTTCCGCTGCAACCTTGCCAGAGACTGTTCTGACCTTCAGGGTGTCGGCTGTTTTTTCCTGATGGACTGACAATGGCTCTTGCCATTTCGGGTTCATGGAAATGAGGTGCAGATGTCCTCGGGCAGTTACTAAACCTAAGCCTCAGGCTCCTATCCTTGAAAGGAAAAGAATGGCTTGTGATGTCTAAACAGCACGCAGAAAGCTGACTTTTACTACCTACAACAATCGGAGCCTGGTTCTCGTAAAAGCTCAGCCCAATACCAGAAGTTACGACTCTGTTGTCCCGCAGCTGCTGTCATGACTTGCGAATTTCTCAGCATCTAAGTAAACGAAGTAGCACATAAAGCACTAAGAGCACAACAAAGAAGGCCTCTGATAAATTCTAGATGTTAAAATGATGTGCTCACATTATTTTCCTCAGTGTATGTAAATGATTTTATTTAACTCTGCTAGGAATTTAGTCACCAGTGCAAAGCCACTTATTATTATTTTTTTAAATATATATTTTTTATTGCTTTCAGAGAGGAAGGGAGAGGGAGAGAGAGATAGGAACATCAGTGATGAGAGAGGGTCATTGATCAGCTGCCTCCTGCACCCCAGGCACATGCTCTGACCGGGACTCAAACCTGCGACCTTCTGGTTCATAGGTCAATGCTCAACCACGGAGCAACACTGGCCAGACCAAAGCCATTTATTATTTATAAGTGGCTTCTAGTCTTCCCCTTCATCTTGTGATTTCACAAATAGAAGGTCAGCTTGCAGTCTCCAGTGCAAATTCCCAAGTGTGATATATGCCAAATAAAATCACCTGTAAAGCCAGAGGTGGGAAAATCATTCTTACGCGGTAAATCCCTGTTGAAAATTCTCTCTTGAAAGTAGGGCCAAATGAAACCAAACAGTGTAGTAGTAATCACTGACAAAACCCTCAGCTGCTCCTGCCTCTGGGGCATTCTTTCTTTTCACTTTGTCTGATTTTGATAAGATCCCCGACTCCCACGAGAATTCATCAGTTAAACTGGAAACCCTGGTTCCTGTCCAAGCTGTCCAAGCATTCACCTGCCAAGGGAGTCATAGATCATTCCCCACCCCAGGTCCCTGACCTTAAGCCCTGACCGTAAAATGGATTATCCCGAAACTGTTTGCTTATCCATAGCCCCTGGCGCCCGCAACGCCCAGGGGAAGCTCCATACATTCCAAAGACCCCTCCCTCCTACCCAACCCCTCTCCTCCCTTACCCGCCCCAGACCTTAAAAACCCAGCCCAGTTCGGTTCAAGTGTGGCCTCGTGGCTCTCCTTCCCTTCCCGGGGAGCCCTGGGCCCGTCCGCCCGCCCGTTTGCTCCTAATAAAGCCTGGATAGTATTCTGTTTGGCTCCATCTTTAATTCTTCGACGGCTTAACAAAACAGTTCCAAAGGACCAATGCAGGTAGAATAGGAGATCCTTTGGCTTCAGGTTCAATAACAAGCAATATATCCATCCAGGTGAACAAAGATACCCATAATGGAACTTCCCTGACCTCAGGAAAGAATGCCTTCTCACAGAGGCCCCTAAACACAATATGATCAGGGACAAACCACAAAAATTCCCATTTTAAAAATCCCTACCCCAGGATATGCTTGAGTGTGTGTGTGTGTGTGTGTGTGTGTGAGAGAGAGAGAGAGAGAGAGAGAGAGAGAGAGAGAGAAGTGATTTTTGGAAAGAGGAAGACAGAGAAACATCGATAGGCTGCCCCATTGATTGGCTGCCCACCTCCCACCCCCAGCACCTGCCCAGATCTAACCACAACCCAGGAATGTGCCCTGACTGGAATAGAACTCACAGCCCTCGGGTGCATGGGATGATGCTCCAACCAATGGAGTCACCCAGTCAGGTCCCAAAATTTCCCTTCTTAAGGAGTTCTTTGTGCTATTAAGACAGTGATGGGGTCAGCAACCATAGATACTCTGTTCATCAAAGGGCAGGTGCCAGGAATGGGTGCAAACTGTCACTCTTTCAGAGGAGCCTTGGGTGGGTTCACAAAGAACATTCCAGAGAACCTCACATGCCCACTCCCCCAGTACCGGGATGACAATGCCACTGTCACAGAATGGACGCGTAGTGCATAGGACATTTGCCTTGTGTTTATGAAACCAGACAGGCTTTTGTTGCTACACAGACTGCCTATGTGGGAGAGAATCTGGTTCCCTTTTCTAAAAACCAGGATGCTGAGTCTCAGCCTGAAAAAGCTAGAGGGAAGTCTGGGGCACGGACAAGGGTCACACATACCTCCCCTGGAAACTGAGGAAGGGAACCAGAAAGGGGAACTTGCTTCCAGTGACAACAGAATTGTGTTGTCCTAAGAGGAGGAGCAAAGTCCAGCAAATACATAGTAGGAATTTTATCCACCAAGAACAAACTGATAAACTAGCAACACAGAGAAGTTTGTTAAAAAATCTGCCAATAGCAATGGTAAGTGATAGATCCTCCCTTCCCCCAGCTGGTGGGAGGAGTAGGACGTGACCTTCAGAATCACTGAGTGAGAAACCATGTAACTTATGTTCTGAGAAACATCTGAGTGATTAACCATGTAACTTATATGGATATACATTGGACCACCAATCCACACCTGCCAAATACCCTAAGCCATGGCCCTATATGGACAATGCAGTCAGCCACCAATCAGTGTGCGCCGAGTATACTAAGCCCCACCCCTTCCCATTCTGTCCCTCAAAAGGAGGGCCCACCTCTGCACCTGCTGCTGTTCTCCCTTTGCGAGACAGCCCGGCAGGTCCTTCTCCTCTAATAAAGCCTGTAGTCCTGGTTTTCGGCCTCTGTCTGATCTTTCAGTAAGAAGTGAAAACGTATTTGGGAGCTTTAAAATTCTCCTTTGCTTTGCAGCGTTATTATATTCTGTATGTGATTTAACTTAATACAGTTAAATAAAACGCTTAAAACGACTTGCATTTATTCTCTTAGTTCTGGAGGTCAGTCGTCTGAACTCAGTTGCAAGTCCACACCACCTACAGAAAAGGCTCTTTTCTGGACTTTTCCAGCTTCCAGAACTGCATTCCTTGTGGTCCCTTCCTCCACCTTGAGAGTCAGCAGCATAGTATGTGTCTTTAGTGTCACACTGTCTTCTCTGTAGTCACATCTCCCTCTGCCTCCTTAAATGACCTCTGGCATTGCATTTAGAGGCCCACATGGAAGATCTCAGATAATCTCATTTTAAGATGCTTAACTTAACCATATTTTCAAGTTCTCTTTTACCATATAAGGTAGCATTCACAGGTGCAGGAATTCAGGCCTGGATATCTCTGAGGAACATTATTCAGTCTACCATACTGAGTAAATTAGCTTTTGTGTTATGAGTAATTGTAAACTGAGCATCCTATCACTGTAGGATCTTAGTCCTCCATGTCCAAATCCTTACTACGTCTACCCAACACATTCTGTTACTTTAAGAAGTTCACTGCTGGCAGGGACTGGAGTTAGCACATAATTCCAAGGAAAAGCCCAAAAACGTAGATTCAGGACTCTCCTAAAATCTCAGGGTGAAACAATATTATAGATACTGAGCTTTCATTTTATGTTGGGTGACTCCAAAACAGCCTCTTGGGAGTAAGGAGAGTGTAAGAATTTCTAATAGGATTTCTAAAAAGTTATATATCATTTTTCTATCTGATTACTTCACTCTTCCCTTAAATCTGTCATTCACTATCCGTGATCATGTAGGAAACCAAGGACATCTCCCAAATATTTTTTTCTTTTATTAGAGCTAATTAATGTGCTCAGAAACCTTGTTGTCAGTTAATTTAAAAAATATATATGTTTTACTCAAAAGGAAACATATGCTCAGATTCCCCAATGACCTTTAGAGAAAACAGCATTGGGATTATTTCAAAATGACATTAATATCATAGCACCACAGAAATATACTTCAGGGACACAATTCTTCTGGAGAAACAGAAAGATTTTGGTTTCTTGAAGCCATTTCAGCAAACCAAAGCATAGCTACCTTAAAAATTTCCCAGCATAAATACACTAATGTCAGGGATTCTATTCTCAGATTTTTACCTAATTCTTTGTTAATTGCTTAACCTATAGAAGAATGGAGAAAAATAATGGATAAAAAAATTACAAACCTGAAAATAATCCGTTTAGTGTATAAATGAATGCTCTCCTAAAAGTGTAGTGAAACATAACATGGACGACCAGCATAAATGGCTTCTTGACAGAAAACAATGACTGGCATAAAATTAGAATATGTCCTAACTCTACTTATCTCCCTCCTTCTCACTTTTAAAATATAGTCTAATAATTTTTAACGGCTTTTGAACAATTTGACATACACGTATACTTATCCTTTTATGATCATGTTATTTCAATGTCATAAGTTAGAAGTGGCTTCATAACTTGTCCTGTCATTATGGGTACTTTCAGAAAGAAGAATTTAACATCTGGTATAAAATTATAAAAATTATTTTTGGCAGATGCCCACCATTTGGTCGGTCTTACGTCTAACCTGTCCATTCAATTTCTTAGAGGTATTTTTCCAGGTGATATATCCTGGCTGTATCCTTGGGAAGTGACATTGCTCACAAATAGGATTCAGGGGATGGGAGACTGGTTATACCTACCATGAAAATCTTCCCTTTTAAATGACTGTAGAATTCTGGCGGGATTCACTCAGGTGTAAGGGTGCACCAAACTAGATTCTTGAAGAAAATCCCTGGCCTTGCTTTCATATATCTGAGGCCCATCTCTAGGGTGATGACCATCCAACTACATGGCAGTCTTGGTCGGGCTCTACTGGTACAAAAAGCCTCATCCATGATAGTGCTCATGTACATTAGTTTCTCCTCACCAACCAAGAAGACCACCTGAGGTATAATAAAAAGTACAAATTTTATCTTTGTCCCTCCCCGGTTCCTGGCACAGAGTTCCTGGAACACTTGTCATCTCAGAAATGATAAGCATGTCTTTTCTATGCTAATAAGGTGACTCCCAGTAGTCTGGGTGTGGAGGGAAACAGATAACTGCAGGATAGGGGCTGCTGACCAGAAACACCAAGTCTTTTTTTTTTTTTAATCTTCACCCAAGGACATTTTTTCCCCATTGATTTTTAGAGAGAGAGTGGGAGGGAGAGGGAGAGACAGAGAGAAACACCAAGGTGAGAGACTCACATTGATTAGTTGCCTCCCGCACAACTCTGGCAAGGGCCCGAAGCTTGCAAAGGAAGTACCTGTCCTTGACCGGAATCGAACCCAGAACCCTTCAATCCGCAGGTGGACCCTCTATCCACTGAATCAGGCCAGCCAGGACTCAAGTCTTTTTTTTTTTTTTAATTAAGTTTATAGGGGTGACAATGGTCAATTTTTAAAATTAAATTTACTGGTGTCAAGTCTTGATTATAAGTTTAGAACTTTCAGCCCTACCACCATATTGTTGAAAAGAGGTATGGCAAGAGGCTGGAGATTTAGTTCAATCACAAATGGCCAATGAATTCATCACGCCTATGTAACAAAACCTTCGTAAAAACCCTTACATGACAAGGTGTGGGGAGCTTCTGGATTGGTGAACACATTGAGGCACAGGCGGGTGATGTGCCCAGAGAAGGCACGGAAGCTCCTACACTCCCACCCCACACTCTGTCCTGTGCATCTCTTTCCTTGGGTTGTCCTCAGTTACAACCGTCACAAAACATGAGTACGCCGAAGTAGTGTTTTCCTGAGTCCTGTGGATCATTTCAGTGAATTTCAACCTGAGGAGGGAATCATGGGAGCTTCCAAATTTGTAGCCAAATCAGACAGAAAAACGGGTTAACTGGGGACCTGGAAATTATGACTGGTGTCTGGAAGTGAGGGCAGTCTTGAGGGATGAGCCTTTAAACCTGTGGAGTCTGAGCCAGTTGGTGTCCGAATTGAATTGAATGGTTGGACACCCCGTTGGTTGTGGAGAATCAGAGAACACCAGACTCTAGACTTTGCCAGAGGACCAATCTTGAGTGCAGCAGAGAAGATGAAAGTGAGATACTTTTACAAAAAACACGCAAGGTAACCTCTTCCCTGATCAGAGATGGGGGACTGAATGCCTGCTGGTATGTTCTGCTTGGCCCACAAGCACTTCCTAAAAATCCAAATGACAGAATGATGGACATTTAAGTGGGGACATCTGACATAAAACTAGACTTCCAGCTCACCTTGAAGAATCAGAAGACGGAACAACATGCTCTAGAAGTGCCCATGGCAGAGCAGGATGGAGATGAGCCAAAGCAGCTGCCCTCCTCCCACAGGGCATGCGTGGTCCAGGCCCACCTTGTCTTTCCTACACTGCACCGGCGCCGGAGGCCGGCAGTCACACCTTAGTCACTCTTTCACATCAACTGCTTTGGTCCCTTAACGTCATCGTTTGCATTTTTGGCTCCAGAAGCATCAAGTTTTATTCTCAGGTCAGTTCAGATCATCAGAAAGCTGCAGTCTTGGACCACATTGTGCTGGCCCATTGACAAATGTCTTCTACTGAGTATTACGTTGGCACCATGTCCTCTCATGTCACTGCAGTAAATTGCTCTCATTGATAATGTTCAATTCGCTACCGCTCCATTTTTCAGTGTTCTTTTACAGAGGACGTGATAATTTTAGAGGTAAGGGCCAGCAAAGGCTTTGTCACCCGGGGAACGGTTATGTGAATGGGGAGAACCATGGGAGGGAGTCCTTTTAATTTATCACTGACCATGAAGCAGTTCTGAGTCAACTACCTAACCAATAGCATGCAGCTTGGTGTCCTACTTTTCATCCCAATTTATAGGTTCCCCAGTCTGGACTTCCGATTTTTAATTAGCATTGTATAATTGTTTTATCAGGGCAACAAAGAGAGAGTATTTTTATCAATGGATAATTGCAGTCTTGTTCCTGTGTGACCTTCTAAGGGAAACTCTGGGTTTGATTCTCAGCTTTTTTCCTTTTCCCTTCTTCTGGGCTTATAACACAAATGTGAGAAATGAATTAGGAGGGAAGTGGGAAAGGACATATAGTGAGAGAGGAAATAGAAGAAAAAAATACCTAAAAAGATGGGGGAGAAAAGCGGAAAGGCAAGGGCTGCCTAGATCTGGGAGCAGCTTATGTATGTTTCAAGAAGAAGAAGACTGAGTTTAGGCAAATAGCTGACAGCACGTAAATAGTAAGAGAGATGGGAAAAAAGGATTTTTTTTAAGTTCTACTATATGTATATAACACATTGGCCCTCCTCTTGGATATTTGTGAAGCTAATATTTGAATTATTTTCCATTATTTTCTGTCATACTTATTTTTGAATGTGACTCAATGCTGGGACTGGACCAAAAAAAGGCTGGGTACACATGAGTGACTTATGTGTAGTTTTTTTTTTAATGTGTTTTTATTGATATTAGAGAGAGGAAGGGAGAGGGATAGAAATTCCATCAGCTGCCTCCTGCAGGACCCACACTAGGGATTGAGACCCCAACCTGGGCATGTGCCCTGACTAGGAATCAAACTCGGTTCATGGGTTGACACTCAACCACTGAACCACACCAGCTGGGCCATACGTGTAGTTTTTATATGATGCCTCAAATGTTGTGGAATAAGGTAGGGTGTGGATGAATGAATGAACATATAAACAAGAATCAAATAAACTTTGGCCCTGGAATAATAAAGCAGGCTAGTTATAAGTTGAGTTATCTACGTCAAATTTTGCAAATGAATAAAACTCTTGAATTTGACCACGTCACAGAGGCCCAAAGAGACCAATATCACAGGTGAAGTTGTTCTACACCCTTACAATAGAAATCAAACCCCACCCAACACCGATCTACTAATATAAACAATAGAAGGTTTTTAGGTGAACAAAAAAGATCTAACAATTCCCCTACCACTCGAACACCTGTCACGTCCCCCAGAAAAAAAACCCCCACTGGGCTTTGGGTTCATTAACTCTTCTTCCTATCTAATACCTCACTTGGCACAGTGAGGTTTAACCAAGTACATTATATGCCGTAAACGGAGAGATTAGACCACCCTCTCCAATAGCAAGAAACGTTCACTTGGACCCTACTGTACTTTCTTTCTGATGTTTTACTAGTTGCTGATAAAAGGCAAGGTAATTTCTCATAAATATTTGTTTGTATAACTTTAAATGTTCTGGTCTCCGAAATTCTTTTCAATTTCAATACGCATGATGAGACCCTTTCAAACCTTCACAATACTGGAATAACAGTCTTCCAAATCTCCTGTGGGTTTCCATGTCCCCGCTTTAATCCACAGGAAAACTCAGCTGGACTTTATTTTGGCTGAGATTAAAGAAGGCTTCTGAAGAAAAAAAAAATGTAATGATTATAATATTTCATAAGATGAGGGAAAATAAATATGTTTTTTAACTGTTACTGAGACTCTCTGCAGAGAGTATAATAGCTACAGTTGAAATGAAAGTCAAATTTAAAAAGTCTCATTGCTGTTTATATGGGTTAGGACAAAGAAGCTCCTGTCAATATTGAACCCACATATACATTACAATTTGCACAGGTAAAAATCTAAAATTCAGCATTTATCAGCTATTATATCCTTAGTAAGATATAATATACACAAAAAATAAGGTGCTCTTCATTAATATATTAATTGTTCTATTTTCAGATATTGTTTTGGGGAACATGTAATGTTAAAGAGAACAATGAATTAAGTTTTCAGAATTCTACATAAAGCTGTTAAAATATCAAAAATTCTAAAATGGTAAAATAATTTAAGATGATACAATAGTTACCTAAGCTAATAAAAATTATCTATTACAAAAATTACCTTTTCCATTTTGTTTTCCAAGAAGCATACATCATAAAATCCCAGGCAGGAAAGCTCCCTAAAAATCGTCTCATGGAATCACCCAATGGTGGAATTAACTACTACATTCACCGATCTTTCTAGAAACTCACTGAGACTCAGCATACATCATTCTTCTTTTTAACATGCTAACTCCAGTGCCTAGTTCAATGGCTGACACACTCCAGAAAACTGGAATAGGCTTTGGTTGGCTTCCCTACAATCTTTTACTCCTTGTTCTGACATCCAGGACCCTTCTCCAACTTTTAATAGCACATCTGGGCAGGACTCCACCCCACCTCTAGGAATGAACTACTTGACCCAGGACTGTCCAATCAGAGCACGGAGGCCCTTTTGTACAGCTGCCCAACTGCAGTGATTATGCCAAGAACCGGCACATGTTCTAAGCTGGTCCAATGAGGGTAAATCTCAGGACTGTATCAGCTACTGGCTTATGAACACACTCGCTTTGCCTGCTGTTGCACAAGGGGTTCCTGAGTTGGCAGTTTAGTAAAATATAAGAAGGAATACAAAAGAATAAAAGAGCTTAGATACAGAAAAACGGACTCATGATGACATTATCTGTGCCCAAATCATTTCTCTAGTGAAATCTAAATCTAACCCGGGTCTTTTAACTTACGAGTTCCAATAAATCCCAAACTCCATTTTCCCCTAAGCTAGTTTGATCTGTTTCCTGTTACTTAGTACCCCTCCTCCCCAAAGCGGGGAAGAAAGCCCTGACTATTATGGAAACGTATATGCACATGACCACAAAATGTGGATTGGCTGAACTGGGGTTGGATGGCAGCTGGAAAAGCAGCCATCATTATCATGTGACAATAAAATGGCTGACTGCTGATCTTAAAACTAGATCATGTGTGTATCCGTACTGTATTATCAGGGGACTTAAGAGAATTTGGGGGAATTCTGGAAATCCTAAAAAAAAAATTGTTTTAGCTTTACATAAGGTCTTACAAAAAATAGGCAAACTCTGCTAGGAGAGAACCTTTGTTTGTGGCTTATAACAGCTGAGAGTCTGGTGACCTGCAGTCTTGCAGAGGTGGGAAAGCCAAAGTATTTGCCCAAAACTGAATTAGTTCAGGGAAAGTATAGAATTTCACTGTACAGATGAGGACCATGAGGACCTGACCTTTTCAGTCTCCTCCCACCGCCCGCTGCCCCCAACACCTCCAGTCATTCCTCCTGCCAGACTCAGAGAAGAATGTACTGATGCCAACACAGTCCAGGGCTCCTAAGAAGCACATAAATAGTGTCTCCCCAACTCACGGCACTAGCTTTTACTGCCCTGACGCAGAGACTACTCGGGAGGCCAGGGGATGGGCTGAGCACCAGTTCACTGTTGAGACACCACAATTTCCAAGCCAAATTCTACCTCCATCCAAAGACCATGACTTAGTCAAATCGACGTTCCTGCTATTAGCCTGTGGTGTTTGGCCAATGAAAACAGAATGACAGTCTGCAAGATTTTTAAATGGGATCGTATTGCTAGAGAGCCCTCTGATTTGACAAATAAAATACACTTTTCATCACTCCACTCCAATCATCATCACTAGGTCCCCAAATTTATGCCATCAGAAGGTGGGCTGCTAGAGAAGTCAGCACCCAGAAAGGCTCCTCCTTGATGCTGCCAGGACAATGGACAAGAGCGAGGCACTCTGAGCAGCACTGGTGGCTGCCACGAAGCTGACCAGGGGACCCACTCCAGAGCCAGAGCAGGGAACCCTTGCCGGTCCTGGTCAGCCACATCCGGAAAATGCAGCTGAGCACTGGCCGGGGGTGCTTCTCGGAGCTGCTTTTCCCAAATCAGAGTTTTCACTGGAGTCCAATGAGGGTGACTCTGAGTTGGACTGAATAAACTACCAGATAACACTGTTGGTCATTCCTACCCAGAAAAACATGAGCTGGCGCTGCACCCCTCTTCCTGTCTCCACACAAAGAAAGTCTACCCCGGGAGCGAGCTATGGGGCCTCAGAACGAAGGAGAAACAGAGTCAAGAGATGGAGTTGAGATAGTAAGCCCAAGTCCATTCTTAATGTCATGCCTACTCTTGGAAGTCTTCCCCCTACAATTCTGCCCCCTCTCCCCACTCCTCCAAACAACATTTCAAAGCCAAAAGCAAGCCCTGTGCTTCTGGCTGACTAGCTACAGACAGAAGTTTCCAAGGACCCCTCTCCAACTCAGAATGCCAACTGCAAGTCCAGGTTGCTAGCTGTTCTTCTGACCAACTGGCTATAAATCAGTTTCCCACACCCCATTCAGGTTCAAGTAATTAGCTAAAACAGCTAGCAAGTCATTGATCAGTTCACACTATATACATAAATCAAATCATTATGTTGAATATAATGTTATATGTCAGTTAGAGCTAAAAAAAAAATCTAGTCACTTACAGTTTAAAAGTTCATATCCGTAAAGAAAACAGTTAATACCAAGGTACTCTAACTCCTAGCACTGGACATCTGTTTCTTAAAACAATATGCAAAAGTTCTACTCAGTAAAAAACAATTAGGAATTCTCCAACTATCTTTGGATACATATTACAGAGAGGGCACATTATAATAGATTTTTTACTAATTGTTATAAAAATTTTTATTTATAATTTTTAGTTTTTATTGAAAACTAGTGGCCCAGTGCACGAAATTTGTGCACATTAAAAGAGAATTAATTAGAGAAAATACTTTAATATTGCTATTTGCCCTTTATAATGGAAGTGTCAGAGATTAAAGAAAATTAGTAAAACGTATATGAAAATCTTCTTCCTGTCAGAGTCTGGGGTGCACCATGGAATCCAGAGTTAGGTCTTCAACCACCCACCCCACATGCACCTCAAAATCGCTTGAGACCCAAACCTGGATGGCCCCCCTTCATTGGGCTAGATCCAGACCTGGCCGGTCCCACCCTGTCAAGCCCTGCCAGGTGGGGGGGTGCAGCCTCAGGTCCCTTGGGTGCCAGGGCAGGGGGGCACAGCCTGAGGTCCCCCATCAAGCCCTGCTGGGCAGAAGGAATGGCCTGTGATCCCCCAGCCTGGCGCCGGGGCAGGGGACACAGCCTGAGGTCCCCTGGCCTGGTGCTGGTGTTGGGGGCATGGCCTGAGGTCCCCTGGCCCTGCACCAGGGCGAAGAGCACACCTTGAGGGCCCCCGTCAAGTCCTGCTGGGTGGGGGGCACAGCCTCAGGTCCCCTGGCCTGGCACCAGGGAAGAGGGTGCAGCCTGAGTTCCTCTGGCCTGGTGCCAGGGCGAGGGGGAGCAGCCTGAGGTCTCCTGTCAAGCCCTGCGGGTGGAAGGCACGACCCGAGGTCCCCTGTCAAGCCCCATGCAGGAGGTGGGTGGGCGCGCAGCCTCAGGTCCCTGCTGATTGCTCCTTAAGGCTCGTTATGGGAACTTAGCCTCAGCTGTGGGTGCAAATTGACGGGAGTGATGGTCAATTTGCATATTCCCTCTTTATTATATAGGACAGTAAAACTGAAAATTTCTACTATGGAACAGATTTATTTTAATTAACTTGATACATCTTTGGAGGATACTATAGAGGTATTTTAGAATAAAGGCTTTGGAGTTAGCCTCAAATAGGAAGAAATCCTGGCACCATTATACTTGTCAGCTGTGTAACTTGAGAAGTTACTGAACTACTCCAACCCTGTTTCCTTGCCTGTCAAAATGAGGAAGATACCACCACCTATCTTATGGGTCGTTCTGAGGAGTAAATGAGGTCAAATCTGTAAAGCATCTGGCACAGAGTAAGCAATCATAAAAAGAGAATAGCCCTGCCAGTGTGGCTCAGTGGTTGAGCACTGACCTATGAACCAGGAAGTCACCGTTCGATTCCCAGTCAGGGTACATGCCTGGGTTGTAGGCTTGATCCCCAGTGTGGGGTGTGCAAGAGGCAGCTGATCAATGATTCTCTCTCATCATTGATGCTTCTCTCTCTCTCTCCCTGTCTTTCTTCCTTTCTGAAATCAATACAAAAATATATATTTTTAAAAGAGAATATGGTGTCACAAAGACACACAAGTAACATTTTATAATGTGTTCTAGGCCCTGGGTGGACAGAGTGCAGGCAACCTGGTGTGTTCCATCTCCTATCTTCTGCTTTATCACCTTGTAGATGTCCTCTTGACTTTTTATAAGGGTCAGTCTTCAAGTTGACCTCTCTGAGGACCCACCTCTGAGGGATCATCTGCATCAACTAACATGCTCTACTACCTCCCCTTTTGCCTTCTTCTTTAAAAACCTACCTTTCCTTGACCTCCATATCTCCTTCCTACCACGGCCCTACGTTTTTGGCTTCCCTTCCCAGCCAAGTTCCCAGAAGAAGTGCCAAAAGCTCTGTCTCCATTCCTTTACTTCACATTTATATTAAACTGGCTGCTCCTGCCATTGCACCAAAACAGCTTTTATTCAATTATCAGTGATGTCCACTGGTCACACTTAATGGATACTTTTCTGTCCTCAATTTACCTCTCACTGCTCTGAAAACTGCTCGTCATTCTCTCCTCCTTGAAATGTTCTCTCCTCTTGGCTGCTGTGACTCTACCACTTCTGGATTTCATCCTACTATAGAGCACTAAGTGGTGGAGTGGCCCAATTGTACTCCCACTCCTTTGTCCTGATCTCTTTTCAGTTAACACTCTTTCCCTATATGATCTCATCCATTCCCACTGGCTGGCCCAACAACTCTTCAATTTCTATCTCAGGCCAGACCACCCTGTTTTCACTCCAGATTCACATACCCAGCTGTGCAGACATCCACTGGGACATCTCGTATGTACCTCAGATTCAAAGTATCCAAACTGAAATTCTTGAAGCTCCTTCTCAAAACTGTTAATTTCTAGTTTTCCTAACTCATTTTATGGACCTCCATCCCTCTAGTCGCTTAATCCAAATTCCTAAACGATGGTCAACAAGACCCTGCATGCCCTACCCTAGTTGACCTTTCCACCCTTCTGTGCTATTCTCCCTAAAAGCACTGTTCCAGCCACACTGGCCTACTTGCAGCTCCAGGAACCTGCCCAGCTTTTCCCCACTTTAAAACCTTTCCATCTAAGTGTCTCCCCTGCTTAGAACAGTCCCTGCCTCTCCTTTCTCCCAGCCCTTCTCTTAAACACACAGGTCATCTGGCAAACTCCTGCTCATATCCAAGATCAGTTTAAGTGTCACTTTTCCTTGAACATCACTCCTGTCTAAAGTGGATATTACCCTTGCAATTATTTCATAACATCCTGTTATTTTTCCTCATAACAAACACTGCAATCCTCAAAACATGTGCATTTATGTGTTTACTTGTTTAATGTTTTTGTGAAAAGTAATCTCCATAACAGCAAGGCCCATATTTGTAGTGTTTTCTATTCTACTATCTGGTCTTAACAGGTACCAGCACATAGGTCTGTCTGAGATATAAGCAATGTATTTGTTTATTTCCATAACACAGTAATTAACTTCAAATCCAAGGATAAACATTATGGGACTCTAATAGAGTCTTACATTTGGTTAAGTCAAAAAACTGGAGATGCCCTAAGTATCTACTAGCATCAAGTAATATAAAAACCAAAGTGGTCATTTATTCCAAATTAGAGGTAAGTTTTCCTCTGCATTAAAAATAAATAGGAAAAGGTAAACATTATGTATATTAGGTTCATAAGTCAATTATTTTATAATTTTAAGTTTTTAACAAATTGTTAAGAAAGTACAAATTGCACTTAAAGATAAAAGATATATGTGTGTATATCTAATTTTTATTATTTAAAAATCCATACATTCTTTTAAAAAAATTATCCTATATCTTATATAATAAAAGGCTAATATGCAAATTGTCCCCTTGCCTGGGAGTTCAACAGGGAGTTTGGCTAGGAGGTGGGGCCAGGTGGCCCACTGCCCACAGCCCCTCCTCCCACTGGTCTCACCCCTGATTGAGGGTGAGGCCAGCTGACCAACCACCTGCGGCCCCGCCCCCCTGGCTGGCCTGGGCCAATTGATTTGGCCACAGGATCCCACATGTGTATAAATTCATGCACCAGGCCTCTAGTATTACATATTTGCATATATTTGTGTATGTGCATATAACTCATTTTTCCATTTAAAATACATCTACGCTTACTAAAAAAGAAAAAGAAAGAAACCCCAAACTTCTGATTGTATAAGTTCAGAGTTGTGGTTAAAAATGTTTTAACTTACTTTCATTTTCAAGTAAAAGCAGTTGATTTAGCAGAGTAAATGGTAATACCCCCCCCACTTTAAAAAGTAATAATACAGCCACTGAAATGGAGATGGCTCCATCCCAAATGACCTCACCACCAGCATCTGCTTCAATTACCTTCTGAAAATGAAATAACCAAATTACTGTTCAGCTTTCTGCTGTGCTAACAAAATTAATCGGAAATATCAGACTTCATCTGCTTTAAATTATGCAACTTCTAAAACCAAAAGCTCTTCTAGTTGTAAAGTGTGAAGAACATGTACCATAATCAATAATAACATAGTTTCACATGCAGAGAAAAAAACAGATGGAATGATTAATGACTTAATTCAAATCATTCACACAATGATTTGATTTAAATCATTCCACCTATTCAAAAATGGGATTAGTCAATTTTTATTCTCTTCTTCCTTGTACAACAGATGTGTTATTGAAAATATATATGCAAGCTGGATTTTTAAATGCCACAGAATGATGTAGAAATACAATGAGGTTTCATTTATTTAATATAGAACAGAATGGACACAGACACTGGGGCGGTGGGGGCTTGCCTGGGGTGAGAATGGCTGGAGGGGGGGGTCAATGGGGTAAAAGAAGACATATGTAAAACTTTAGACAATACACACACACACACACACACACACATATGTATATATATAAAAGAATATTTAAAGCATGAATAATTGGCCTCTAATTTAACTGTTTCCTAAATAAACTAGTACCATTTAAAAGTTTTGATGTAATCTATATTTTTGTTCTCTGGTTTGTCTACATTTAAATTTCCTTCATACTCTCCATTCATACCTAAACAATTCTTAGCTCACAACCATCGAGCTGTATTTCTCATTTCAGTCCATGATATCCCCAACTCAAAGTCATCTTTGATTTTTCTTCACATGAGCTCACTTGCACAGAATTCTTGCGGGAAGACCTCCTTCCTCCCCACCACCCTCTGCCTCAGTAGATGTTAGATCATGTCGTGCTTTGGAAAGAGACCCAGCGGGTCCTAAATCCAATTTACTCATCTTACTTCTTGTCCCTCAGCTTCCTGCCCTATGGTGCTGATACATCAGTGGCTTTACTTGGCACTGCAGCACATCTGCAAACCACAGACTACCCTGTGTCTTGCTCAGCCTTCTTCAACCTGGCCTGTTATCCTTCTCACTTCCTTCCATTTTGATGTGTGAGAAGCAAAAAGCTAAAAAGCTAAAGCTAACAGGGCTGCTGCGCTTTTCCCGATGTCATATACCATAAAACGAGTACAGGAAAAAATGGGACATTAACCATTTTGTTTTTGCAAACTTTATTTGGGATGGTAAATGGGGAATAAAGGAGGGTAAAAATGCACAAAACTATGCCCTTGGCCCAAGCACCAGGTCATCACCTTTATGACAGAAGTGTCAAAGCTAAGAAAATTTCAGCTGTTAGAACCAACTCTGAATCTAGGAAAGAAACATTAGGGGAATTCTTGCCACAACCCAAAAATATAGAAAAAGGTCAGGAGATGAATGACATTTTTGTTGGTATGTAGAGACATTCAAAGTTTCCTCTGAAAGAGCAGCAATCCCCCAGTTTGTTCTAAAGTTCTTTAGAACACTTTTACACTGAAAATCAGAAAACATATTCAGTACTTAAAAACATTTCATCATTTAGATCAGGGAGTCTTACTTATCCTTGTATGAATAACTAACACGATTCTATACAATTCAACTCAACATCCACAATAATTAAGAACATGGGCTGTGAGATCAGGCACACTGCGGCTGAGTTCTGGACCTTGTACTGCATAGTGTGTGACCCTATACAAATTACATATCATCCATCATAAGGCTTAGCATCTTTATTTGTAGTTAGGATGATAACAGGACCTACCTACTTCATGAGGTAATTATGAGATTACAGGAGTATGCAAGTCAGCCTCTGTTGAGTGGTAAATGTTCAAACAATGGTAGCTACTACTATTTGTAAATGACTAATTATAGGGCATGAAGCTAGCTAGACCTTATAAGAACAGAACAATGAAAAGGGCTAACAATAAATAACCATCAAATAATTTAGAGAAGATGTGTTGTTACTGGTGTATGAAGGATTACATGAAATGGGAAAGGCCTCAAGGAGCCAGTGTCACAATTAATGATGGCTTTGCCCAAGTGATGGGTTTGACATCCGGTTTATAAGGACAGGAGAGCGAAGAGCAGTTCTTTGTATAATGAAAGCAAAGTTCTGAGGGGGGCGAAGTGTAAGGCAGTTACAGAAAACCAGAGATAAAGACAGAGAAGTAGAGATGCAGAACCTCAATTTTAAGAGAAGAATTTGGGATACAGAAGTGACATATTTGAACTGAGGCTCAGGAAGACTAATATGGGAAGATAAGTGGGAGGATATGCAATTAGCATTTGACTTATGATGGCAGAGGGGGAATTTTCAGATGTGAATTTCAGGGGGAGGATTTCTACTAAAAGCACCAACAGTTGGACTATAACCATGAGCTGTAGTTTCCAGATCTGTGTGCAGAAAGCATGTTCTGGTTCGCAACAGTTTTCTCTTGCTGAAGAGTCACTGTACCAATAATAATGAAAGGTTTCAAATGCATGTAACAAAAACACCTCAAGCTGACAGTGCCAAATATAAATCCAAATTTAAGAGTCAATTCAGCTGAAGCCTTCCTCAACTGTCAGCAACAACATTAAAGAGGAGGAGGATAGCCGTCACCGGTTTGGCTCAGTGGATAGAGCGTCGGCCTGTGGACTGAAAATTCCTAGGTTTGATTCCGGTCAAGGGCATGTACCTTGGTTGCGGGCACATCCCCAGTAGGAGGTGTGCAGGAGGCAGCTGATCGATGTTTCTCTCTCATCGATGTTTCTAACTCTCTATCTCTCTCCCTTCTTCTCTGTAAAAAAATCAATAAAATTTATTTTAAAAAGTAAAATAAAAAAATAAAAAGGAGAAAGACAGCTTAAATCATGTACTTTCCATGGATTCTGATCTCTTCTGTGTATGGAGTCTGGAGTCTTTCACTGCAGGCTTGTGACTAGAACATCTCTATGGACATATTTCAAGGGACATATAAACTCCCTGAAAATTTACATAAAATTTGTGTCTATGTATTTATTCTTACTTTTTTGCATTTATTCTTGTGTTCCTCAGTTAGGCAGTGTGCTTTTACATTGAAATTTCTTATAGTTAGCGTATTTGTCATTAGTGCCAATTCTAAAGACTTTATGTAATTTGATGTAATTTGATTGTCAGTCCTCTCAGCAACCTGATAAGGTAGGCACCATTATTTTTTTTAATATATATTTTATTGATTTTTTATAGAGAGGAAGGGAGAGAGATAGAGAGTTAGAAACATCGATGAGAGAGAAACATTGATCAGCTGCCTCCTGCACACCCCCCACTGGGGATGTGCCCACAACCAAGGCACATGCCCCTGACCGGAATCGAACCTGGGACCTTTCAGTCCGCAGGCTGACGCTCTATCCACTGAGCCAAACCGGTCAGGGCGTAGGCACCATTATTATTCTCATTTTAGAGGCTTGAAGACTGTAACCAAGGCCCCACAGTTAGGAAGTAGTTTACAGCGTAGAAACCTGCAGGAGGCTCCCAAACAAAAGCTGCCCACGCTTTGTGACCACAATGGTTCCAGCTGGTGCTTTTATTAGATGACAGTCTCATTGGGTGTCTCTAGGACAGTCCAGATCAGCGTGGGATTTCAGTTTAAATGAAGATCTGCTTATCCCTGGCACTGACTTATCACTTGAAATTAATTTTATAAGGTCCCAATACCCTGCACTGTGGGAAAGTATATTTATATAACAGGTACTTTAAGTACAGCTATCTTTGAACCACTGGTTAACATGTACTAGAGCAACAATTTTCAAAGAACTTCATTTTCAAGTGAGATATAACCTCACTTCCAGTGTACTAACCACCAAAGATCCTCTAAATCAATGAGGCATTTTCTTATCATATAAATGTAAGTATTTAAAACAGAAATTTCATGTGACTACATACAACACACTCTGATATTTTCTAATCTGTCCAGCTTAATCCAGAGTAATCTCTTCTGTTCCACTGCATTGAAAACCTGCTGTTTCCTACCCATTAAATTGATTTCAAGACTACCCAATGGGTTTGTAATCTACAGGTTGATAAGCGGTATCCTATGTGAATTAAAGTAAGTAACTCTTCCTGTTCATTAAAAGTGTAGCAAAAAGTATGAGTTCAACTAAGACTGTGTAAATGTTTATAAGCCTCTTTTAATCTGTAGGAAAAAGTTAATGATTTCCTGAAAACGTTATCAGATCAAATTTATCCATGGATGTTTTTCCCATAAACGTATGACAAACAACATGTAAATGTTTCCTGAAGAGCTGTCTAATCTGAACTCAACCAAGAAAATAGGAAACATAAACCTTACCAACATTACAGCTCCTGCACGAGTTTAATTGGTAATATTTTCAAATGAGGCACAAACAGCTTTTTCACAGGAAATGGTTTTAAAATAGTCTTAACTTTATTAAGATTAATACTACTGCTGAATACTGAAAAGCCTGCAGTGATAAACATGAAGGCTCACAGACCATTTCTATTCTACGTTAAAGCAGCTGTTTTAAATATTCTCAGCTTGCCAGTTAGCAAAAAAAAACAAACAAACAAAAAAACACACAAAAAAACACACACACGCCAACTATAATTTAACAAGGCACAGGAACCAGGCACTGAACTATCACAGGGTCTCCGTCCTCCGGATGGCCCCTCTGTAGCATGTAAACAAACAAGAGCGAGGACAATGAGGCAGGAAGGTGTCCTGGGCAGTGCTGCGGTCACTGCAGGCGCGTGTTCCTAGAAGCAACCAGAGTCCTCTGGGATGCTTCTCAGAAATCGAAATCAAACATGGTTTCCAGTCAAGTCAACTAACACATTCTACTTCCAGACCCAGGTACAATGTTTTCTACTTAATCACATTACGATGCTAACAGCATGTTCTAATCCCCCCTCTCAGACGAAGTAAAAATTCATGCTTAATGCAATTTAAACTGACATGACATGGAATGAAAAAAATAATCAGAGATACGGACAAAGTGGATTGGAATTCAGGGCTCAGATCCTCCATTTAAAGGCTAAGTGATTTGCCCTGACCGGTTTTGCTCAGTGGATGGAGCAGCATCAGCCTGCGGGCTGAAGGGTCCCAGGTTCAATTCTGGTCAAGGGCATGTAGCTTGGTTACGGGCACATCCTCAGTAAGGAGTATGCAGGAGGCAGCTGATCGATGTTTCTCTCTCATTGATGTTTCTAACACTCTATCCCTCTTCCTTCCTCTGTGTAAAAAAATCAATAAAACATATTTAAATAAAATAAAATAAAATAAAGGCTGATTTGAGGCAAGTTATTTAACTGTCTGAACTATTTATTCACCATCTGCATTGATATCTACTCATAAGATCACTGTGGGGACAAAGGGACAGAAAGCACACTGTAAAGTACTAACAAATTATATTATTAAGTTTTAGTAGAATCAGTTGGCATTGTGAAACTGACAAAATAAAGTATTAATCAAATATCGAGAGTTAACAACTGCTAAGCACTGCAAATGGTTCTACTTGCTTTTCATGTAATGGCTCAGTTGAAACCTGCAATCTAACTAAATAGCTAATCCAACCACTGGTAATAATAAAGTTTCTCCTCAAATCTTGGACATACTATGGTTCTTGAATATGGGGTGTATTAACTGGTAGCAAGACATACCACAAGGGGACAGCTCCTTCCTAGGGTTCAAAGACTGTCTCTGTGGGGCCGGAATGGGGGAGCACTCCCTGTGCCCTCAGCTTCGTCGCAGATCAAGCAGCCACACCCATGCAGGTGACTTCTGCCACTGGGTCTTAGACTCTGTACTTGACCGAGAGGGCAAGCTGAGGTTTTCTGTCCAAATGTACTAGATTTTGTGCAATCATTTTCATTAGAGGCAACAAGTCTTTTTCTTTATTTATTTATCTTATGGATTTCAGAGAGTAAGGGAGGGAGAGATAGAAACATCAATGATGAGAGAGAGTCACTGACAGGCTGCCTCATGCATGCTCCCTACTGGGAATCGAGCCTACAACCTGGGCATGTGCCCTTATTGGGAATCAAACCCCGACCTCCTGGTTCATAGGTCAGAGGTCGGTGCTCAATCAACAAGTATTTCTAGACGAGACACAAGCCTAGAGAGTAAAGTGGATCAAAACCCTGACTTACACAGGTGGTGTATACAGACGGCATGCTTCTTACTGCTTCGGTGGATTAATACTCTGACATCAACTATGTCATGGACGGATAAAGTCGACAAGACACATAATATGGGATGTCTTCATGTTATAAACAAATTATTTTACAAAAGGTTGCTTATCAAGTTAGGTCACAGGATGCATTTCTGCAAATTAATTTACATTGGTGTAAATTAATGTTACGCTGTCAGGATAAAAAAGCGAAAAGCCAAGACAGAATTGGAGATGAAAACTTTTATATATCCGAGCCTTGGTAGGAAGATAATTTGGACCACTTCTCCCAAACTTTATCACATCAAACCATGTTCAGAAGAAGACAATACTTACACTGCATCCTGGAGTAAGATGCTGCTCATGGCTACAGGTGACCGGTCTGTGGCTCTGGCCACCTGAGGGGTCAGGATATCTGGCATAACTACTTGAGTCATGAGCAACATCAGTGGTGAGGCTCTGATTAGCAGTTTATCTGTCACATGTACATGTGAATCAGTAGGCGTTGGGAAACTGATACATACATATAAAGTGCCTGGCATGGGGCCAACATAGTATTAACAATTTCCTCTCATGGACTTAAGGTCCAACTGTTAAGGGTGATTCAGGCTGCGGAAAGCCCTTCAGACTATACAATCAGACTTCATGATACTCCAGCCCCTAGCTGGGCTCATAACAACGTGCCTTTGGGAAACTATGATTCCACTTGGCATTGTTGTAATTGCTCCTGCCTCCCTGGTCTGAACGGGAGCAGCTCACGGGATGGAAGTGGGGTATTAAGATGAGGATTCTTTTGGGTAAAGAAGGTGTAGGTAGGCACAGACGTTAAGGTCATGATTTGTTTTCACAGGAGTGATCGAGAACTCTGTGAAGTTACACCAATCTTCACAGCCATCTTGGTTTGCTTTTGTTTGAATAAGAGAGCTACACAGCTTACTATGTAGCATACGGAATTATAAAAAATACTCCAGTGGTCAAGTATCAGCCAATATCAGATCCTCCTCCCTGAAGAAGAGGTCAATCCTCTATCAGTGTGGACAAGGGACAGAACTGGTTCAGTCCCCTTTGCTGTGTCCCATTTGGGCTTATCCTGGCTCGGCTGGGATGCGTCCTTCTTTGAAGACTTCTTGTTAGTGGGTTAATATTAGCCACATTTAACAAGACAGCATGAAGGAGTTTAGAAAACTTGGCCAAGATTATACACTGAAGTGATTTTCAAACATTAGCTAAAGAACTAGCAGGGCAAAGGCTAGAGACAGAGGTAGGAGATGTCTGGGGAGTGGGGATGGGCGCTATACTCTGCATCCTTGGGGGTGGGGGTGAGGTGGAAAGAAGAGCAGCGTCTCCCTTTTGCCACTTACCACTGGCTCTGCAGGGGGTGAGGGGGCAAAGAGAATAGGAGACAGGCAGTTCTGCTTTTCCTGATAACCAAGAAAGAGTGGGAGGGCCAGCAAGTGCGGGGAGAGGAACCAAAGTGAACAACACAGTCCCCTGGGTGGTTTCTACCACTCATGGTCTCCTCATAGGCCCTCTCAGACCCAATTGGGGGGGGAGGGGTGCAGGGGATGGGGAATACACCACACTGGGTTCACTAAAAATATATTTTTGATAGTCTAAATGAATCCTCTGTCCTGAAAATTATGTTCTTAAAGAATTTTCAAACACACACACAAAGAGCAGAAAGGAACCTACAGAAAAATCACTACATGGGTTCTAAATTCTACCAAAGCCACATAATGTCAAAATGAGTGTGGAAGAGGGGATGGAAGGGGGCATAGGGGCCACAGTGAATAAGGGTCACTCCAGAGGCTAGGCAGGGACTATAATCTGCTTTAATAATTCAGTCTTTCATTTGGTTTCAAGACCTGTCAAGTAGTAAGGAACTGATACACACATATATGACATAGTAATTCTGTATATACAAATTCTTTAGAAATGCATGGGAAAATGTCTCATGAGTTCTTAGATCTGGAATAAACAACCGGTACAAAACAATACTGAGAATCCCTAAAACCAGGTGGGCTAGGGCCAGGAGAGCCTCAAACTCCTTAGGGTTTGTCCGGAATAAACTTACCTAGTAGTGATGCTAACCTACTCTTTGCATTTAGAGTTACAAAAGGTATATTTCAAGATAAATTATAAGAAAGGAAGGGTGGGGTGATCCTCAAATTGCTAATTTCAAGCCAAAATTTTTAAAAGAGAGTCTTTTAAGCTTTTCTTTCTTTGATGCTAAATTCAGAGATAAACGTCAGCAAAAGAGGTAAATAAAGGATTATTTAGCAAACACAATTAACACGATGTTTATGAAAACACATGGTAAAACAGTGCACCAAGAAAACAGGCTGCTTGCCCTAACCAGTTTGGCTCAGTGGATAGAGCACTGGCTTGTGGACTGAAGGGTCTTGGGTTGATTCCCGGTCAGGGCACAAGCCTGGGTTGTGGGCCTGATGCCCAACAGGGGACAAGCAGGAGGCAGCAGATGCATGATTCTCTTTCATCATTGTTGTTTCTATCTCTCTCTTATCACCCTCTCTGAAATCAATAAAAAATATTTTTTTAAAAGAAAGAAAATAGGCTATATACATAACTACTCTTAAGGGAAAAAGGATGGGGGAGGTGGAGCAGAGTTTAAAAGCAATACTGCGGGTGGTAGCAGGCAGAAATCAGGAGAGATCTTCCTCTTGATCTTCCCTGCACACTCCCAAAGACTTGTGATTGCATCAGTTTGGTCCTGCCCTTTGCCTGACTTTACATTCTTTTCTGGAGATCTTGCTTGGACTGCCCCTATGCACACGGCTCCAGAGAAATCAGCCTCGTGTTGTCAGAAACTGGCCTTATCAGTAACTGATTTTATGGAATGCCACAGTTTTAGTCAGAAGGTATTTGAAAAGATTTATAACTTTGGCTGCCTCTTTTCTGCTAATGGAGGGGTTTTTTGTTGTTGTTTGCTTTTTGTTTTTAATAAGTTGATCAATTTAACCATTATAATGGTTAAACTACGATTTTGTCTGTTAGTCTTTCTCTCTCTCAATTCCTAGTAAATAATCATGCTGACATACTGTCTTAATAGCACCACTGATTTTGTTCTTGTTCTATCTCTATGCTTCTAACGTCACACTTCATTTTTTTACATGCTTTTCTTAAAATATTGTTAGAATAATTTTCACAAGAGATCAAAGCAATCATTTCTGAGTTGAAAACACTATTCTGTTTTTCACGTCATCTTGCATTCTCAGTTTAAGGGACTTCCCTAACTCTACATCCTAGGAACAAGAAATGGTTAACTTTGAGTAGGTTGTTCACTAGTCACCCTTACTACTGGAATCAATTTGATTCAGACTGAGAAGGCACTATAGCTTTTCCTTTTGAATTTTTTTTTTTTTGTCGTCGTAATGCTTACCCAAGGATATTTTTTTTCATTGATATTTAGAGAGAGTGGGAGAGAGGGGGTAAAAAAAGAGAGAGAGAAACCTCAATATAAGAGAAACATTGATTGGAAGGGTTGCCTCCCGCACATGCCCCAAACAAGCCGAGATTGAACCTGCAACCCAGGTATGTGCCCTTGACAGGGAATCAAACCTGAGACCCTTTGATACACAGGCCAAGGTTCTGACAATTGAGCACATTGGCCAGGGCAGGCACTATAGCTTTTGAAATCACTATTTAGGGTGCCCATAGGCAAGAAAGAAAAGAAAAGAAAAGAAAAGAAAAGAAAAGAGAAGAGAAGAGAAGAGAAGAGAAGAGAAGAGAAGAGAAGAGAAGAGAAGAGAAGAGAAGAGAAGAGAAGAGAAGAGAAGAGAGAAAAAAATCAATCCTGACCTAAATTCACATCTAATCTAATAAAAGAGTAATATGCAAATTGACCCTCACTCCATTACACCTAAGCCATGCCCACCAGCCAAGCCACGCCCACCAACCAATCAGAGCGGCTGTATGCAAATTAACCCAGCCAAGATGGCGGCCAGCAGCCACAGAGATAGAGCAAACAGGAGGCTTCCGTTGCACCAGTGATGGAGGAAACTGCCTGCCTAGGCCAGCTGGGCATCTGCTCAAGGCAACAATGTTTCCATTATAGAAGCCACAGAGCTGAAGCAAACAGGAGGCTTCGTTCCCTGCCTAGGTCTCTGCTCAAGGCAACAAAGTTTCAATTATAGAAGATAAATAAACCCCAAAAACCTGATTCCAGCCAGCCTCGCTGGGACCTTGGGTCAATGGAGCTGTGGGCAGCCTGAAAATGGTCCTCAACCCCTCACCCAGGCTGGACAGGCACCCCAGTAGGGACCCAAATCCTGAAGGGACTGTGGGCAGCCTGAAAATGGCCCTCAGCCCCTCACCAAGGCTGGCCACACTCCCATGGGGTGAGGGTCCCCACTGGGGGGCTTGGCCAGCCTGCTAACAGTCATTAGCCCCTCACCCAGGCTAGCCAGGCACGCCAGCAGGTAGACATGCCCCGAGGGGTCCCAGACTGCGAAAGGCCACTGGCCGGGCTGAGGGGACCACTCCCCCACCAAGAGCACAAATTTTTGTGCACCGGGCCCCTCGCCTTCTATAAAAATTAACTCAAGCTGGTTACTAATTTAAATATAAATTAATATTATTAAACTTTAAGAAGAAAAAAAATTTTCAAAGAGTTGCTAGACTTGACATTGAAAGCACAATGAATAAAAGGAAAAACTAATAAACGCTGAAACTTAATGCCTAATGTGGTAGCATTAGGAGGTGAGGGCCTTTGGGGGGTGATTAGGTCATGAGGGTAGACCCCTCGTGAACAGGATTAGTGCACTTGTAAAAGAGGCCTGAGAAAGCTTCTTGCCTCTTCCATCATGTGTAGCTAGAACAAGAAGACAACCTTATACTGTTACTGTTGTAATGAGCTCGCTAATATTAATAACAGGAAGAAAGCACAGGAAGGCCAGACATTCATGGCTGACAGGAAGGTCATCCAGGCAGCCTCGCCAGGAAGCTGCCACTTAACACTCCCCACAAAGAACCACGGATCCATTCCCTGCACATCACTGGGGAAGGGAACTGGGCCAATGGAAGATGGACGCATGCACAGTGAAGTCAGGGTGACGTAGGGAAGACACTTGCCTGTCAGTCTAGCCTGAGGAACCACAGATTGGCTAGAGGGGGAGCAGACACTGCAAGCACAGGAAATCTTAGGATAAAATCAGCAAAGGAGTTCTCTCCCTTGTTCCTCTGGCCTGGCTCCTGCTTCCTTGCACTCGTCCATGTTCCCTCTCTAACCATGCAGTCTTAGACACTGCCTGGTCCATGGCCATATGGACCCCCCACACAATGGGCTCCAGCTGGGAACACAAGCTAAGCTCGCCTGATGCTGGACTGGACTATGCAAAACTGGAACAGAGGCTCTGGGCAGTGGCTTTAACCCTAGCTCTACTGAAGACACGGCTGGACTTCTTCCAAGGCAGAATGGAGGAAGAGGGGACTTTGGAAACTCAGGGGTCCAATTCCATACAAATAAGTATCACTCATTCTCCCGTGCAAGTCTCAGAAAATCCCTGTTCTCATGACATCACAAGAAGCCCACTTCCGCTGGTAACAGGTGGGGACACAGAGGTCTCCCCACCAGTAACAATATGAACCAAGAAGTGAGTTCTTAGCAGACACAGAACCTGATCATGCTGGTACCCAAGCCCTCAGACAGCCAGCCTCTAGAAATATAAGGAATAAATTTCTGTTGTTTAAAGGCCACTCGTCTGTGATAATTTGTTATAGCAGAGTGAATAAACTGAGAGAGCAAGAGAATTATACTGGGTGAAAAAAATCTAATCTCAAAAGGTTTTATACTATATGACCCCAATTAGTAATATTTTTTAGATCACAAATTATAGGCATTGAAAACAGATTAGTGGCCTGGCCAGCATGGCTCAGTGGTTGAGCACTGATCTATGGACCAGGAGGTCAGGGCACATGGCTGGGTTGTGGGCTTGATCTTCTCAGAGTGGGTTGTGCAGGAGGCAGCCGATCAATGATTCTCTCTCATCATTGATGTTTCTCTCTCTCTTTCTCTTCCTTTCTGAAATAAATAATAAAAACAAAAACAGATTAGTGGTTGTAAGGGTTGGGAGGTAGAGGAAAGGAAATGAATATGGCTACAAAAGGATGGTACATGGGATCTTTTTGACAGAATACTCCGCATCTTGATTGTGATGGTGGCCATACAAATCTACACATGTGATAAAACTGCACAGAACTAAATATACAAAAAAACACATACAAACACAAATGAGTGCTTATGAAACCCGGTGAAGTCTGAATTAGGTTAGCGAATTGTATCAGTGTCAATTTTCTAGGTGTAGTATTATAGGATAGTCACATAAGATTTTACCATTGTGGGAAACTGGATGAAAAATATAGGATACCACTGTATTATTTCTTACAACTATATACGAATCTATAATTGTCTCAGAATAAAGCGTTTTTTAAAAATCACTACACAGTTCTTATTTATTCTAAGTTCCCTATCTTTCTAATGTTTCACCCATTTGATGCCTGATGTCTTCCTTGCCCAAACAATCTTGTTACTCTCTAGAGTTCTAACAGTGAAAAACATTGCAATTCACCACAATTAGTAGTTTAACTCTTGCTTTCCAAAACCTCTGATTCATGGTTTACTATTACTAATTGGAAGACATCCTTTAGAAACAACACTATATTTGAATACAGACTCTTATATGGCATGAAATGGACAAAATACTTACTTTCTTAATTACTTCATTGGTAAAACAGGGGGAAAACCTAAGACATAGGTTTATTATGAAGATTGAAAAAATAGTATAAGCACTTGGCACAATAGTAAGTAGTTCCCTAAATATTCATTTCCTTCATTTTTCCATTAATAATCCAAAACCTAGCTCAATTTCTGGATAAAAACGTCAACAAATTACTTCGGCTGTTAGTTTCCAAGGCTTATATTTGGAAAAGAGGAAATACATTTTTTAGTATGTCTTTACTGATTTTTTTTTAGAGAGAGAGGAAGGGAGAGAGAGAACATTGATGAGAGAGAAGCATTGATGGGCTGCTCCTGCACACCCCCTACTGAGGATTGAGGCCACAACCCGGGCATGTGCCCTGACTGGGAATTGAACTGGCAACCTGTTGGTGCATGGGTCAATGCTCAACCACTGATCCACACCTGCCAGGCAAGAATGGCATTTTCAATGAGCATAAAATGGGGTTTGGGGATGTGGTGAGTCTGAATTCAGTTCTTAAGTAGTATTTCAGTTTAGGAGACAATAATGATCCTTTTTAAGTTTATCTTCTCACTCTTATTTTCAAAACATTCTAATTATCAAAATGATTTGATTTATAAATGTTTTGGCTTATTCATTTTATTGTGATTAGTGAGTGTCTGCCATATAGATGTTTAAATCTGTAAATAGTAACTGATAATGTACTAAGTTACTTCTCCCAGACACTAACAAATGTATATTGGATGAGTTCAAGCCTTAAAATGACATGGACACATGGCCCCTGGCCCAGTAGCTCAGCTGGTTAGGGAGTCGTCCCAATAGGCCACGGTTGTGGGTGCCATCCTCGGTCAGCGCACATATAAGATTCAAATAATGAATGCATAAATAAGTGGAACGACAAATCGATGTTTCTCTTTCTCTCTCTCTTTCTCTTCTTTCCTCTAAAATCAACCAATAAAAAATGTTTAAAAATGACACGGATGCTATTGATAGAATTTTCATCCATTCCAACCTCCTACAAAAATACTCTTTATTTTTCTGTGTCTATGAGTTCTCATTGCTTAATTCCTTCGCCTTTTCCACCCAGCCCCCAACCAGAAATACTCTTTAAGTAATCGGTACCCCATACACAAGGTAACAAACTTCAAATATATGCCATAGACTTTTAGGTGTAGCTCAACCAATTAAGCTACAGAGTGGGAAACAAAGTATATTTAACTTGCATAGGTTACCTACTCTGTCTATGAACAATCATAGGCTGCATAGACAAAATCCCTCAAATTTTTTTTAAGTACTGATAGAACTTTGCAGAGCAAATGCTTACCGAGCAAAATAACTTGGTTTCCGTTCTTTCTTCTCTTCCTTGGTATCCATAATATGAAGTCAAAAGTGCAAAGTTTTGGGGGAAGTTCTTCTTTTTAATCAATGAGTCATAACCCTGTAATAAAAAAAGCAACAAAGCCACTATAAATTAAGACACTTACAATGGCCGACATTAAGAATAAGGCAGAGGGAACGTATCCTCAGGCAAGGATTTAAAAAAAAGAAGAAGGCAGAGTGGAGCTTTGTGGCCCGTAATAAATGGAAGATAAGCTTCACCGTCAACACAACCACAGTCACATGAAGTACCAACGCCCATAGGGGACTCATTTTAACAAAACTAAAAAATAAAAGGCGGCTAGAAAAAGACACTGAAGTGTTCTCCTCATAATTAACAATTATTTCAAAATGTGCGGAAATGAAAACCACAGGCTTTGGAAGAGTTTAGGCTAGCTATCAGGAGCTAATTTTTAAAAATATTTAAACTCATAATCACTCTTTTCAAGTAATTGATAATGACTATGACTCACACATATGGAAAATGGATCAGCTAGGTGTTTATGGCACCCGCCTGTAAGAAAAGTTTTATCACCATTTTATAAGTGATGATGCAGCCACTTGCCCAGGATTGCACAGCCCGTTAGTAACAGAGCTGAGGCTAGGGTAGGGATCAGCAGACATGTTTTATAAAGGTACAGATAGCAAAGATTTTAGGCTTTATGGGCTAAATGGTTTATGTCACAACGCCTTAATTCTAACATTGTAACACAAAAGTAGTATGTAAAAAAATGAGCTTGGCTGTGATCTAATAAGATGCTATTTATGGACATTAAAATTTGAATTTTGTAAAAAAAAAAAAATAAAAAATAAAAAAAATAAAAATCACATCACTGTTCTATTTTGTTTTCGCAAACACGCCAGCGAGACCATCCCACTTGAGCAAACGTGGAAACGGAAGTGCGAAGCCTCTGAAAGCTCTTCCCAATGGCTTCACCCACTTGCTTCTGCCTCTGCCTCTGCACCCCTGCTCCCTGCACCCCTGCTCCCTGCACCTACGCTTCCCAGGAGCACTTTAAACCTGTAATACAAGGTTGTCTCCAGATCCATCTTCCTTAACTACCACTTTCATCCCCACAGCCCGGCTCAGAAATTCCCAGTGTCTACCTAACGCCTAAATCGCGGACCTAACTTTTCTGCAGAGCACCAACCTTCCTTAAATCTGTCTTTACAACCGAAAGGGCTATCAAAGTAAAAGCAAAGAGTGTGGAGCAATCAAATTATTTACTAATTCATTTCAACTCACTAAACAATGCACAATGCATATTACATGAAAGGTGCTGGAATAAGTACCAGAGACCGAAGATAAATATAACATGATATTTGCCCTAACGGAAAGTACTATCTTGCAGGGGAAACACAGTAAAGGGGCTGCTGTGGAGAAGGCACAGGTGCCACTGGAGCCTAGAGGAAGAACACTCAGCCTTATGCACTCCTCACACACACACCAAGATCTGAAGGATGAGTAGGGGTTTCCTAGTTAAAGGCACAGGGAAACAGGTCGAACTTGAACAAAAGCAAGAAGACGCTATTTCCCTCCTATGCCAGGATCACTAGTAAATGTGCAGCAGAGCAACCGTGGGAGCTGAGGATGAAGCCATGGCCAACATTAGGTCATGGAAGACCTTTATGCCACACTAAAAGGCTTGAGCGTCATCCTAGCTGTGCATTATGTGCTGGGCACCCCCTTCACTACACCAGACAGTCACCCTGAACCCAATGGCAGCCCCTGCAGAAGACATCACCAAACAGACCAGAGATGGTTCACAAGCTGAAATAGCTCTGATGTGTATGAAAGGAAGCCGCCACAGGGTTTTACATGAGGGAATGATATATGCCAATTGGAAAAAAAATGGACTTAAAAAGAATACAACACAGCCCTGGTTGGTGTGGCTCAGCTGGTTGAGCATTGTCCCATGCACCAAAAGATCACCGGTTCAACTCCCAGTCAGGGCACATGCCCAGGTTGTAGGTTTGATCCCTGATTGGGGCATGTGCAGGAGGCAGCCAATCAATGTTTCACTCACATATGGATGTCTCTCTCTCTCTTTCACCCTTCCTCACTCCTTTCTTCCCTCTCCTTTTCTCTCTCTCAAAATCAATTTTTTTAAAAAAAAGAATGAAACATAGGGTGAAGCAAATCTATTAGAAAGAAATTACAGGAGAACCAAGATGGCGGCATGAGGTGTGTACCTAGATGCGCAGCCTCCACAACTAAATTGTAGAAATACAACTATACAGTGAAAGGCCATCCTCCAGAACCAAGGGAGGGGAAGCTTTGCAACTAGAAGTCAGGAGAAGGAGTGCATTGAGACTGGGTAGAGGCTCCCAGTGCCAAAACTGAGAGGTACGGAGGCGCAGAACGGAAGCGGTGGTGCGGGTGAAAGGGTGGCAGCTGTGCCTGGATCCGAGGCTTGGAAGGAGATTATAAGCTCCAGGGTCGCACTGAATGCAGTGTGGGCTGTCTGGCAACAGGGCGGAAGATCAGTGGCGTTCTAGCAGAGCTGTTCGCAGCAATCACTGACGTGGAGATTCGGGGACTCAGAGGTGCGCAGACCCCAGGGCTTGGAGGCTCCAGGTCTGGGAGAGGCTGCGAGTCAGCGGAAGGGCAGCCATTGCGGGTTGCGCTGCCTCAGCGATTCCGAGACCCCACCCCACCTACAACTCCACCCAAGCTGTGCGCCCGCCTGCCTGCAGCATAGCCTAAGGGACTGCAGCTGGGACAGAATTCCAAAAGTTCCAAACCCCAAACAATGAGGAGAAAGGTCTGCAGATCATTTCCTCCCAGTGATACCTCCCAGTGATAACTGTAACAAGACTGTGCACTCAGCCTTCAAAGGCGTACAACAAGAGTGTCCACCCCAGGTGATTGGGGAGGGTGAATCACTGGGCCCTATAGGACACCTAGTGCAGAAACCACTCCATCAACAGCCAAAATGCAGAGACAAAGAAACAGGTCACAAATGACAGAAATGGAGGAAAGCAAACTACTGGATATAGAGTTCAGAACTACACTTTTAAGGTTTTTCAAGAATTTTCTAGAATCCGCCGACAAACTTAGTAATATTATACAGAGATCCATCACCAGACTAGAGATTTGCAATAATCAAGTCAAAGATTTGAAACATGAAAAAGCAAAAAGCACCCAACTGGAAGAGAAAAAAGAAAAAAGAATCCAGAAGTGTGAAGATAGTGGGACAACTTTAAGCGTACCAACATCAAAATTATAGGGGTGCCAGAAGAAGAGAGAGAGTAAGATATTGAAAACATATTTGAAGAAATAATATGACAGAAAACTTCCCCTACCTGGTGAAAGAAATAGACTTACAAGTCCAGGAAGCGCAGAGGACCCCAATCAAAAGGAACCCAAGAAGGACCACACCAAGACACATCATAATTAAAATGCCAAGGGCAAAAGACAAAGAGAGAATATTAAAAGCAGCAAGAGAAAAGCAGTTAGTTACCTACAAGGGGGCACCCATACAACTATCAGCTGATTTCTCAACAGAAACCATGCAGGCCAGAAGGGACTGGCAAAAAATATTCAAAGTGATGAATAGCAGGAACCTACAACCAAGATTACTCTACCCAGCAAGGCTATCATGTAAAATTGATGGTCAGATAAAGAGCTTCACAGACAAGAAAAAGCTAAAGGAGTACATCACTACCAAACTAGGATTATTTGAAATGCTGAAGGGCATTCTTTAAGAAAAGGAGGAAGAAGAAAAAGGTAAATATAAAAAGTATGCACAGCGCTGACCAGTTTGGCTCGGTGGATAGAGTGTCGGCCTGCGGACTCAGGGGTCCCGGGTTCGATTCTGGTCAAGGGCTTGTACCTTGGTTGCGGGCACATCCCCAGTGGGGAGTGTGCGGGAGGCAGCTGATTGATGTTTCTCTCTCATCAATGTTTCTAACTCTCTATCCCTCAGCCTTTCTCTCTGTAAAAAATCAATGGAATATACTAAAAAAAAAAAGTATGCACAACAAAGTGACAACAAATACATATCTATCAACAAGTGAATATAACAAGTCAATAGAAATATCTGATGAAAAGAATAAACTGGTGAATAGAATGTAAGTAAGGGCATAGAAAGGGAATGCACTGATATTTCTCAGGGGGAAGGGGACATGAGGGGTATGGGAAGAGACTGGACAAAAATCTTACATCTATGGATGAAGACAGTGGTGCAGGGTAAGGGCATGGGGCGAGGGGGGGAACCTGGTAGAGGGGAGCTATGGGGGTTAAAAAAAAAGGAACATCTGTAACAATCTGAACAATAAAGAATATTAAATAAAAAAAAGAAATTACAGTAAAACTACTTCAGAGAGAAGGCCCACATTTAGATAGCAATATTTAACACAGAAAGAGGAGGGATAAATTCAAAAAAATATTTAGGAGGCAAATTAGTTGAGATTTGATGAGTCATTCAATGTAGACAACATTGGAAAGGAAGAAATTAAGAATGTCCAAGTTGTTGCTTCAGGGTCTGCGTAGACTGTGATATCACAGATATGATACAATTTATATGAAGGAGTCAGACAGCGGAGCATAAACAGAAGAAAAAAGGTTTGGGACATACTGTTTTGGAGAGGCCCACAGGCTAGTGAGCTAGAGATATTCACAAGATGCGTGATTACATCTAAAGCACAAGTATGCAGTTAGGGCTAAAGAAAAAGATTTAGAAATTATCAGCATATGGTTGTGGTTAAGGAGGGGGGCCAGGATGATGATGAGAACACCCTGAAACCATGACAACTATGCACAAATCCCTGCATGGAAACACAGTCTGGGGACACCGCCTGTATGCGTGTCTCCTCGTCCCTGACATGGGCTCCACCCTCAAGTTGACCAACCTGCAGGGAAAATAAGAGTTGTGCAAATAACTAAAATGCAGTAGGGTTAGTAACGTGAAGCTGTCCCAAAGACTACTACTGGGAATCCACAAGACCCAAAGTTCCATTGTGACGGAGATGCTAAGGTGAACCTTTCAGGGAAGTGGCAATTTCTTTCGGCAAGGAGGAAAGAGAGAACACACCTGAGCACAGGTAAGACTGTGAATAGAGCAAGGCACATTCAGGCAAGGACAACAGGGTAGCAACCAGGCAGGAAAAGCAAACAAAGCATGATGCCTGCCTACCGTAAGTCATTTATTTTAACATATTATCTACGTTATCTCTTTTGATCCTTACAACCACATTAGGAGTTCGGTATCCATTAGGCTGAGAGGTACTAGTTTCCTTAGTTCCAACAGCGGCAGTGGAATCGGCGCGAAGCCAGTTGGAGTACACTTCATGCCTGTCAATAACCACGCAGCCAGGAAGCATGTGGACAGAGCTAGAAACGAAATCCGGAGCCAGCAGCACCCACTCTCCCAGCACGAGTTCTGCAGGTGAAGACAAACGCCGCTGGCACTGCGGGAGAGGGCCACTGAGACCTCTGACAGGACCACGTCGATGGAGAAAAGCCGGGCCTGCAGGAATGACCCAGCTCGCAACCTTCATCTTGTACTCTTTCCCCAACTCTGAAGCAACTCTGCTCCAGTCTTCCCTCTGACCAGATCTAGCACAAGGCCCACTTCCGCTCGGAAGCCTTCTCTGACCTCTTGTGTGCCCTTCCCTCTCTTCCTTAAGCTGATTTCACGTGCCCCTTACCACTTACTGGGAGGCACTTAATTACACGGGTGACGACGGACAAGGCTACCTCACTTAGCCTCCTCCCCAGCTGCAAACAAACCGAAAGTTCCTTCAGCTTAAAAACCACCATGTTTCATATTTTCTTTATACTTTGTACTTAATAGGTAACATAGATTGAAGAAGAAAATCCACGTAAAAGCCGCACAAGTAACTAATCTAGACTTGGGGTAAGGTCAATTATATGGCCAATTGATTCATATCAATGATATGGCAAACTGACATAAATCTAAGGATTCCTCCCAAATTCAGACTCGCTTGGGGACGGGATGGAGACTCAAGCCAGCCTCTCCTGGCCTCCAGGAAGCGTCAGAATGCCAGCTCTCCCCCCGCCCTGGGCCAGGCGGTTTATTTTAAAGTCCCTCGCCTGCACACCGCCATATGCGATGATTTCTCTTTATTAGATTTCCCCTCATGAATAAAAATGAAGTCATAACAATCTAATTGGAAAATTTTTATACTGCAAGCTGAGCCAGAAATGCGTATTTAGTTCCAGTGGAAAAATATTGACAAAAATATGCACAAGAGAAAAATGATTAAATGATCCAAGAACTGACATCTGGTGCTGCTGTATCTCTCTAGAACTGGCAAAGCTTTTTCCCCTCTCTAATATATTCTATTCGATAAATTTAAAATATGCTAATCGTTGATTTCTTTTCAATTTTGGGGAATTTTTATATTCCTTCAACAAGACAGATGCAGCCCTTTCAACTCTAGACACCAACAGATTAACCAGAAAGAGATCAGCAACGGATGCTATCGACATGATTTGCACAGAGCACTTCACGCAGCCTTCATGCTTCAGCGAAGAACCAAAGATCCTCAAATCAATCTCTAGTGCGAACTGCATTTTCCATTACAAGTGGTTATAATGGGCTTCTTAAAAGCCCCTCTTCCACCTACTGTTGACTTTTCCTCACATCAATAAACTCCCGACTCATTCAAGCACTGAATTACAAGAGTATCTTGCATTTACGGTGTATTACAGACCAAAAAGCATTTTATGAGAAGGCACTTCTATCTAAATATTTACTTTTGTGATCTTAAATCAGGATAGTCCATTTAAACCGACATCTAGTTCATTATTCAAATAAAAATGGCACATCCACCATCCTTACCGCATAAGAGCATGTTGAAGACAAAGTAGGTCTGGATTGCCAGCAAAGTGCTCCCTGTTTGAGACCAAGTGCTGCTACGCAGAAGGAATTCAAGCACAGAGCTATTGGGGACTTCCTAATTCTATCCAACCAGTGGGACCTGCACCATCCAGGTGGCCTCTGGCTTCACATCTAACACATTCAGGTATAACCAGTCCAGACCGGGGGGAAAAACAGTATACTCATGATGTCCATCAACTGTTTTCCCCAAAACATGTTTCTTATTATACAAATGAAAAAATGGCAGGCACATACTTTGAGGCTTGGTCACACTAAGTTTGGCCATTTAAGGAACAGGTAAAAATGTTTCTTTCTATGAAGACATTCCCTTTTAGAAAATGCACATAAAGAAATATAATGGGTGTTCCGTCTTTCTCAAAGCCATGCTGTCAATTAAAATAACAAAGGCAGGCCCTGGCCAGGTCAGTTGGTTGGAGCATCATCTGGTACACCAAAAAAGGCTGCAGGTTCAATTTCCAATCAGGCCACATACCTAGGTTGCAGGTTTGATCCTTGGTAGGGTGTGTACAGGAAGCAACCAATTGGTGTGTTTCTCTCTCTCATCAATGTTTCTCTCCCATTCTCATTCTCTCTCTCTCTCTCTCTCTCTCTCTCTCTCTCTCTCTCTCTTCCTCCCTCCCTCCCTCCCTCTCTCTAAAAAAAAATCAATAAACAAAATACTTACATACTATATACTGTATATTAGTCATAGTGGTGGTCTGGTTTACCCTAGAAAAAAATTGGGATGTAATGACATCTATTTTCAAATATTTTAAGGATTTTATCTGGTAGAGGATTTAGGCTTGTGCTATAGACTTTCAAGGACTATACCTAGAACCAGGCATTAGATATGGGGGGAGAGGGGTCTTGGCTCAAGCATGGAAGAACTGTCTTACAGACAGATGCAGACAGCTGCCTCCGGACAGAGCGGAGCGGAGCGGCTTCCGAATCACCGGAAGTAAGTGAGCACAAGCAGCGTGATCCCATCATGAGATTGCTACAGGCCAATACTTCGCAACCTTATCAAAATCAACACTGCTCATCTAAACAAATATGTAAATATTTTCCAATCCTCCTTTTATAATATTGAGATAAAGTTCACAGATAATATAACCTATGTATACACTTCGTTTTATGAAGTCAATATAATGCCCAAAGAAAAGCAACTGGTAACAGGTACTTCAAAATGTAAATTCTCAAATTTAAAAAAAAAATCTATGTAATGCCAAAAAGAAAAGTAAGTTCTAAATTTGCAATTTATAACAGGTATTTCAATTAGTAAACTTTCAAGAACAAGTTCATTAGAAGACATAATGAAACACTTGGATGCCTACACCTACTTACACAGGACAAGTTTAGCTGTAAGAGAAATGAGATCAGGAACTATTTCACTATATAGAAAAGTAGAGGAAAATGAAAGAGCAGAAGTGAGGAGGAGGAGAGGATGGGTAATGGGGGGAGGGGTGCATAAAACATTAGAGTAAAAACTAGAGCTATAATAACCAGAGTGATATTTCTATGCATGGCAATGTAGATGTAATCTTCCTTTTCTTTAGAACGTCCCACTAAATATTCATGTAAGTCCTGCAGAAGATAGGAAATTTCCAAATATAGGGACAGTTCTCCTCCTTTGTCTAAGATTATCCCCTTCATTGCAGGGCACTTGGCAACTCTGGTTCCCCCCTTCTCGTTGCCAGTAGTGCTCCCTCAATAATCATGCCAACCCAACCGCAGCTTGGGGTGCCCTCACCGAGAACAACTATTCCAGAATAAAGTTCAGTTCTATGGGGAAACTCATATTTTAAATGATTTTTTAATTGGAAATATTTTCTTTCCTTTGCAGCTAATGTTTTATACACACTGCACATGAGTAGTTGCCTGTTTTCGATATCTCTGTGCCTCACCTGACTGACCCCTTTGACCCATGTTAGTAAGGCAGCATGGCACCTGTACAGTGGGGCAGGCTTGGTTGGACTGCAGACTACTATTTCTAAGAGATGCAGCCATGGGCAAGTTATCCCATTTCTCCAGCCCTTTTACAGATAAGGAAATTCTGTAAAAATTCCTTATCTGTAAAAGGGCTGTATTAACGATTAAATGTGTCCATGGAACAGAGAATTCTATCCACTGAGATTCCAATCAACCCACATGTTCAAGTGTTTATGAAAACGATTCCTTCCTTCAACAACACCTGTCGCATTACATTCAAATCTGCCCTAAACATTAAAAATCATATAGTGAACTAACTCAAGGTAGGCAGTTCTAGTGACTATAATGATGACGACAAGCAGCAACCGTTAAACATGTATTGAACATGAACCATATGCACCACATTTTTGGGACAGTGCTGTTCCACACAGAATAATCTTTATGACTGTATGAAGTTGTCAATGTTTTTTATCCTTTTCAGATAAAAAATGTGCAGTTTAGAAAGGTTAAAGAACTTGTTCAAGGTCAAAGAGCCATGAGTTAAAGCCAGAATGGTCAGTTTTGTCTTTTTTTTTTTTTTAATTTATCTTTATTGTTCAGATTATTACAGTTGTTCCTCTTTTTTTCCCCCATAGCTCCCCTCCTCCCAATTCCCACCCCAACCTCTGACCTTGCCCTCCCCATTGTCCTCATCCATAGGTGTACAATTATTGTCCAGTCTCTTCATGCATCCCCAACACCCTTAACCCCCGAAAATTGTCAGTCCACTCCCTTTCTATGCCTCTGATTCTATTCTATTCTCAAAGGATACCTTTCAGCATTTCATATAATACTGGTTGGGTGGTGATGAACTCTTTTAGCT